>CAIGRB010168476.1:23685-38187 GCA_903798255.1 Fraxinus quadrangulata
TTTTTTTTTTTTTTTTTTGCGAGGATTTAGATAATGATATATTTGTATATTATTTTCAACTTCTTAATTCCTCATACTAATGCTAAGAAAATTGTACAATCAGTAAACCACATTATAAAATATCATCCATTTAAGATAAAGATTCAAGCTACTCATTTATTATCAGCATGTTTTACTTTCCATCACAATGCATTGTAGCAGATCAATTTTACGTATATTGCACTATTTAAATAATTTAATAAAAAAATTAGGCTCTGACCATAAGCCAAGTTATAACAGGAGAATTATGATCTTGACATGATGCGTAATAACATTTTCTAAACAGAAATGGGAAGTACTTTATTCTCAATTAATTAATAGGAGGCATTTAACAAGCAATAGTGTAAAACCATTGATCGACATCTGAACTGACATTCATCAAAATGTTGAGATTTAGGATCACTAGCATTAATAAGACACGCCCTCTTAATTGTATTATTTGAAAATTATGCTCATAATTTAAAATTTAAACAGTGATTTCATAAATTTCAGGTTACAAACACCATGTAATCATTTAGTATATATATCAAATCTATTAGATAAAAATAATATCAAGATGACCAACGTGGAGGATGATGTGACCCATTTATTACCCTGATTAATTTTTAGAAATATATAAAGTTCAATCCATATTTTAGCTAGTAATTTTCAACTTTCGATAAAGAAAACAAATATTATATAGGAACTCATTAGATTGAAGAATATTCCGATTCTTCGTCAAATGTTTAAATTCTCAATTTCACATCATTATTGATCTAGTAATGATCTAACTGGATATGACAAACAATAAAATATAAGAGTTATTGAACTTCTGGTTCAAATCATATTTATCAAAATGGTTACTACAATTTAGTACAGTGTACCAATTAAGAAATATTATTACAAACTTTGTAAGTTTCCTTATTATTTAGTGGATAATAAATTATTAACAATAGTAAGTTTATTCTTCATATAACACAATATTGATTCTTCTGGAGTCTGAAAATAATATTCTTCGGGAATATTGATATAAATAGACTATTGCTTCTTTGGAAGCAATTTAGTTAAAATTGTAATTCTCCATGATCAACGCAATATTTACACTGAAATGTCTAAGGAGTGGAAGATCAGGTATACTCGATGTTACCTTATTTTTTCGAAGGAGTGGAATTTATTTTCAGTTTCATGTTCATTCTTTAATTCATTGGTTTATCCTTTAGACAACCTATCAACCAATAGTTGTTTGTCATTTTTGCTTATTATTGTGTTTGATTGGGGTCAAGTTCTTTGATATTTAACAGTCTGTTGCTCACAAATGAAAACAACTGCTGAATGGCGGCGTTAGGAACTGCATATATTGTAATTATTGAAGCTTGATTTCGTTCACTTATCATTTCATACCAATTGCTCAGAATAAAGGAAGCCTTTTCTCATAATGTTAAACTTATACAATAGCAAAAAATAAGTAACATATCATCTAATTTTTTTCGTTATTTGGCTTAGAATGCAGTTTGTTGGTCAACAGAATGTTTCTTTTCAGTCTTTTGGTTGCTTTCATTTTTATTTTTTTCCTTTCCGCATCAATAATATCTTCCAATTTTAGTATGCTTTCACGCATAGATTGAAATTTAAAAGCGTTATGATTATTATTGGGCAACATCTGATTATCTTGCTGTTCCACGTAGTTCCTCCAGACACTGGATCCGTTAATTCACTAGGAAAAAAGACCCTGGTGGAGGACCCAACAAAGAAAAAGTATCCTGCGGCTGTAAAGATTAGTCCATGGATGTTGGCGCGATTGAATGCAGAAGAGGTGTCAAAGGCTGCTGCAGAAGCAAGAAAGAAGTCCAAGATTCTTCGCCCAGTAACAAGACGCAAACCGTCAACTTTTGAAACTGACAGTAGTTATGACAACAGTGGTCGCTGGATGACCCCGAGGCCTGATAACAATAGAAAACGAGGTAGCAAGCGGATTCGCCTTCCTTCAGAGACGCTCCTTGAACCTCATTCAAACATTCCAAGCAACAGTGCATCAGACTACAGAAATCATCATATGACGGCCGAGATATCAACCCACTTTGCCCCTCTTCAATTTGAACCTCAGAGTGTTTACCCAGCTATGTCAGGTGCAGCTGGGATTGTCGCTTCCTCCCCCCGAGAGTAGTTTAGATTCCCCAGATATTCACCTTTTCCGAGTTTCCTTATCAGGAGCCAAAGAGGCAAGTCGACTTGTTGGGCTATCGGAAGATCGTAAAGAAATCCCATCGTCAAGATCAACTAGCGATGGATATGATGCATCGGGTGGGGAAGATAGTGATCAGGTGCCTACAAGAATTGTAGGACAGCCGACTAACTGGAGTGGCCTCCGCTTTGGTTCTGAGTACAACAGGAGGGTTACAAAGTTGATGGCCTCGTCTTCATCTACCTTAACAAACTCAAGGAAGCTTGAAGGAGTGGTGTGTAGTCAATAGATTGATCTGCTATACTCATGGTATGCAATCCAGATTCCTGAGATTTTTTTCATTTGTTGCTGTTGTGTGAATTATGCCCAGAATCTCTGATACCACTTGTTGGATTCAAAGATTACGTATCGTTCGATACCACTTGATATAAAACCAACCACCAGATTAAGATATTGAAGTTATATGGCACAATAATAAAGTATTTGATCACAAGTAAAAGAATAAAATAAGACAAAAAAATATGGCAAATGAATTAGAAGATTTTATTAACTCATGAACAATAATAGAGAAATGTACAATTGATCCTAAAAACTAATAATTACTTTTCTCACACTATATTCTCACATCATAAAATTATATAGAATAGTCTAATATTTATAGGGAACATGTAGGGGACATCCAAACCCTTCTAGTAGAGTTGTTGATGAAGTAGGATGCCAAAAATCGAGTCTAAAACGAAAAATGAGAGAAAAACGAGAAAAATTCAAAACAGGTGATTGTGGCGTCGTGGCGCCACCTCCGGGCGCCCCGGTGCCCGGGACAGAATTTAGGTAGGGGCTTCGGCGCTGAGCANCTCTAAATTGTTTTCTTCATCTCGAACTCTTTTTCAAGTTCAATACCAAATTCTAACTCTCAATCGATTTTCAAAATAGAACTTCAACTTGACATAGGATTTCAATAGCATTCCAAACTGAATTCTTCTTAATGTGCAACAATTAGAATTATTCAATTACTTCAACAAGAAATTCGAATCACACCCAAATTCTGACAATCTTCACCTTAACACAAATTTCACTGCAACAAACAAAGTTCCAAAATATTCTCTACCTGGCGAAGTAAAATCCGTCTGCAAAGAATGAACTGACTTTTCAACAATAATCAAAATTGATTTCTTTAACCAAATATAAAATACTTCATCTCTTACAATAAATCCAAGCACTACTCTGCAAAATTACCTCAAATTTCAAAAAAATTATAATGATTTTAAAATTCATCAAATTGGGCTGTAACACACCCCAAAGTAGAATCAAACACAAATGCTTTTAAAGAAGACACATTGCTAAATTATACACATTCTACTACGTTGAAAGTATGCTCAATAAAATCAACATCAATTGGATCCATCACTAGCAATAGAATATAATGGCACCACGGGTGATGGTGGTAAAGTGACATTATCAATATTTTTTGAACTCAACTGAGCAGTATTCTTCAAATCCAACCATTTACAAGCTCCTAAACGTATTGTACCAAACTGAATGTCCACCACGATACTAAACTTGTGCTGATTGACTCTTCTAAATTATGCACGACCCTATAAGATGTATAATTGAGACATTTTATATCCCTCCAATAAAACCCGTGCACCCTTACAAACCTTCAAACCTCCACCTCCACCAAAGAACTTATAACCTTTTGAATCAATGATAGATAACGAGATGAGATTTTTCTTCAAATCTGGCACATGTTGAACCTGGCCAAGTATTCTAATTGTCTCATCCAATAACTTCAATCTGACAAGGTGCGTTGTTTCCCATAACCACGATACCTTTTGAAATAGTTTCATATGTAGTAAACAAATCTTTATTATGACACATATGAAACAAATCTAGAATCTAATGATCCTCTGGTTTAAACTCGATGTCAGAAATAGTCAAGAGATCTCCCTCACTGACAATGTTCTCTGCGAGGTTTGCAGGTGGTTGCTTCCCATATCCACTTTAAAGACTTTAAAATATATATATATTAATAAAGCGTGCCGAGAAAACGAAAGAGAGGAGAGAAAAATTTCAGCTATTAAGGAATTGAAAAAGAAAAAGCACCTAGGCTCGAAGCATGACGTTTTGCCCTAATTTCAAGACTAGGCGTTGCCTAAGTACTGTCCAAGCGAGTTTTTAAGAACAATGCTTGTACATACAGTGTAAACCTTTGTTGACATTTCTCTATATGTCAAAAATATAACAGTTGATTATAAAAGGTGTTGTCAATATCAATGCATCGAAATTTGTTATTTAACACTGGTGTAAACCAATGTGTCAACCTTTACGTGGCATGGTTCTATATAATCCTGAGTATTTTACGGAAGTTCGTACTTCATTCAATTTAACAAATTAAAAAAACTCTGTTGAATCGGTAAAAAGTACCTTCTTTTGGTGTTCAATGTTCTTGATGTCTATGATGCCTTCGGATTTGGAGTTCATGGTACTTACGTTGCTTGATTATTCAGATAATAATTAAGGAATTATGAATCCCCGGCATAAAACAATAAGAGTCTTCTACATAAATAAGGCCACGAGAATAATCCAAACAATAATTTGGATTCGACCACTCCACTTTTATCGGAGAAAATGAACCAAGATCTCGCTGGCATCGTTCTTTATAATATAGTTTCAAAAATTCAAATATTACGTTAGCAAAGGTGTAGACCAAAAAGAACATAGCCAAGTCGAGGATCTTGAATATCCAGGAAGGGGAATAAACAAGTGACATCAACAGCTCGAAAAGTTAACAATTACTGCAATTTTGATACACAATACCCGATAGAACTATTAAAATTTTAACTGGTTTTCTTCTTTACTTTCAAATCCTTCCTACTAAACATGCCATTTAATGTTTAAAATGTTAAATTTACAAAACCCTTCAAAAGTTATTCCTAGGTTTTGGTTCACCAACAAGACTCATTCTTGTTCTCGCACTTGTACATGTAGTCAGCTCCTTTTTGGTAATGATACAAACTATGAAGAATGTAGATTGCTCTCATAGATCAATCACGTACCATACAAGTTATATCAGGAAATATCTATAATTACTCAGAGAAAACTGCATTTGTTACATACTAATTATCAGATATTCTAGTACTCGTCCAAGAGACAAAAATTCCCGCAAGCCTCAAAGGTGCTGTCAAATAACCAAATAATATAATTATTACATTGGTAGCTCAAGTAGTTCTCGTATTCCTTCGTGAACCTGCATGCCACCAATAGAAAATGTTGTCAAACTGAGAATAGTTTTGTGCTAGGTCAAAGGAAAATTTCAATATTTCAATATTCATCGATGCAATTTTTGCAGGCATCACATATTTTCTTGAGTGCTAATAATGTTGAATAAAAGAATAAATAAATTATAACCATGCGAGGGTTTAACATAGTCCTAGTCTCCTAGAGCAAGCACACATCCTGGATTTGAGTCTCATCACTACCCGTGACAAAAAAATTCATGTATCGGGCTTATCATGAAAAATGAATAAGTTCCAAGATTTTTACAATAAATAGAGAATGCGGAAGTCAGCTGGATATTTGGAAAGGAAACAAAATCCATACCATCTTGATCTGCGCTTTAATAGATGCAATTAATTGAGTATACTCCTCTATTTGCCTGAACAGGAAAAACATTAGTTGATTTAGGTTCTGAACTCAAACTAAGGACTTTATTTCCACAAATGATGCATTACACACTCTCTCTCTCTCTCAGTAATAGCAATGATAGGTAAAGCGCAGTGAGTTTTCATAGGCAATGGCTTCATACCGTCCTACTAATCAGCTGATTTTGTAACATGAATTAAACACTACTTTGGATATTTTTGGCTAAGCTCAGAGGCGTTCCTACCCCTTTGAAATACTAGGCTGTATCCCAATGTGAAGTTGGGCAAAAAAAATTGGTCCTCCCTTTTATTTCATCGAATTGGCTCCAATTTTTTATTCTCTTTTTTACTTATACCCATGTCAAGTCCAAATCTAAATTTTTGCCCACCCTAAAGCCAATTTCTAGGTCCACCCCTGGCTAAGCTTAAAAGATAAAAGATAATCTTTCCAAACATGTTAGGATATTTTACTCATTTCTTACTTTTAATAATTAACAAAAGTTGCTTAATTTGAAAGTACTCTCCATATACGTAATATATTTATCTTAAAAGTGAACTTTTTAAGCTAAGCCTGTAGCCAAACGTGCCATCCAAAAAGCATCATACACATAAGCATATGTATCCGTGGGATTCATTTACCCTAGGCGCCTTATAGAAAACCAATCAAATCAAGCAAAAGAAGTAGTCATATCTATATGATTAATATATAGATTCCAAGACCACGAGTAGAAATTGTATGAAGATTCCCACCACGTCAGAATGTTGAAGTCTGAAATTCAAAGCGAAATTTTTGCCTATTTCCCAGTGGTCATGGTAAAGACTGGTAGAAATCGGCATGTCCTATTCTTTTTATTCTTCTCTCTTTAAGAATTGAATTGCCAAGTACAGGGAAAACTTTTGGGTTAGCCAAAAACTAGTGGTGCCTTCTCCCAACTTGTGCTTTTATTCTAACATCAAGACCATTTATGAGAAATGCAAGAAAGGAACGTTAAACGTGATCAATCTAAACTTTTACTGTTCTTGGATTATCACTCAACACTTCATTCAAATAAATTTGGCCCATGCATTGTGGACTAGAAGGGCCATAACGGACATAATAATGCATCCTCAATAGAAAGTAGAAACTACTGGAATCTCAAGTAGATCATCAAATGGAACTAGATTAGAATTTTATAGCTCGAGGCTTCAAGATTAATTTACTGCTCCACAAGTCATAAATAACATATTGAATACTTGACTAGACTCTACTATGGCACATCAGTACAGATCAAAGGAGACAATACCTGGCTAACTTTTCTTCTTTTGCAGATATGAAAGTTAGGGCTTCAGACCAAGTAAACTCCACATGAAATCCAAGTCCGACATCCACGAATATATGCCTTGTATCTGGCCTGCAAACACGAAAAACAGGGAATCGAATTTCACAGTGACATTAATATACAATGAATATAATATTTGACCTACTTTCAAATGTAAAGGTTTCAAGTTTATGAAGACGGGATATACCGACGGTCCTTTTAATCGTAGAAAAAATAAGGATCAGAATAGAGCCACTAAAGGATTACATTGTCCTAAAGAGTGAGTGTTTTAGGCATTTAGATTCGATAAATAACAAGGACGGAGGATTTGAGGAGCGGACAACTATATGATATTCTAGAGATGATGAAAAAAAGAGGTCCTTGTCATCAACATTTCAATGACCATAAGATTGGAAATTCATCTACTTCAACTTCGATTTTGGTTCCTGTGTCAAATTTCTAATCTCGTGCTTTTCATATCGGAGATAGTACCTCCAAGATTTATTTTTTTAATTATATTCTCTACTTTCTCCTCCTCGTGTACTTACGGAAGTATGGTAGTATGTCCCCCCTCACTTGTACTTCATTAGTATGTTTATATACTTGTAGGAAGTCATGCCATTAACCTCATAATTCCTTAAGTGGAAGCCTAAAACTTTTGCCTCGATGTGATGGATATCTGTGTTAAAAAAAAGTGAGGGAAAAAAAACCATTGTATCTTCATTACAAGTTAATAATTGCTTCACAAAAGCTGAAACCCTCGATAAAACAAACAGCATAGCTCAACCATCACTATAAACATAAAAATAAGATTATGCATACACATCAGCTTGCATGTAGACTTCAGAACCAAGGTTGACCATCGTCCTCAGGCTGGTCACACTATTCTTTTCCAGATTCTCGATGTTCCTTCTCAGATCGGAGCTACAAAGATGCAAGTTAAGCAAAGCAATATAATCGAAGGTTCCAAAATGTCAGGTCAAACTTTCCAGCTCAAGGAGTTCCTACACTGCTATCCAGTGACCATTTTAATTTGGGTGCAAAAAGCAGTAATGAAATAATCTAACAGTATTTTGGGAATCTATATAACCTACAGACAACAAAAATGTCTGAAGGATACAAAGTCTTTTGTTGTTCAAACACCTTATCCCTGCAAAATAAATGGAAGCAGTCAGGCAGTTCAAATTTATTTATTTATTTTTTATTTGTCGGCCATGCAAAAATACAAACAGTGTCATTAATTTCCCGCAAGTCTTTAATATGATCATAACAAGACAAAATTCTTCTGAACGTAAACCGTTAAGATTCTAATCTACAACCCAGCCAACCTTCTGAAAGCAGAGGCAAGCATGAAATAATTCATAAACGAGTTTCAATAAACCAGATACTTCAAGAAACAAATATTTAAAAAACAAATCTGCACTTATCATAGGACAGTATATAAGAAGGAAATGCTGGAAGGCAACTTGGCAAGCAAGCAAATAACTGAAGTAATAAGAAGGGGGAACATACCGTTCAGCAATAGCATGAACAAGGTCGGGTTTCAAGCGCTGATCAATAAATTCCTCAAATCTTCCAACTTTCTCTTGTCGTTGACTATTCATATTACCCCTGTTACATGGCAAAAAAGGGATTACAAACAAAACCAAGCGCTGTTCTAAGATCAGCAATTAGGATAAAGATGTAGAAAGTTAATTCTTCATTTATAGCTATCTAAATGCCATACTCCATCATGGGCACCTAGACAATATTTCAAAAACTCAAGTAGTTGCATCTTAAATGGGAAAAAGTGACTTTAACGATCAGCCCTGCTCATTCTTTTACCCCTTGTTTGGTTTAGCTAAAAAGTTTGATTGAAATCTAAGTCAAAGTCAACAATTAGTATCAACCACACATTCCATCAATTTCAATCAAAATTTAATAAAAATATGATTTTTATCTAAACCAAACAAGGGCTTAGTCCCCTCAAATCTGGTTCCTAATGTGCATCAATTTAATCTGATCAAATGCATAAACTAAAAAATACATAAGAATTAAATTCTATACAGCATCTTCAAACATGTTAATGAAATTGAAATATATAGTCTCTTCAAACTCAGGATTATCATCTAGAGAGAGCAATTCAATATGTTGCAGTTTACTTCAAATCAAGCAATGACTCAGATCAGCAATAAAATGTAAAGACTGCAACTCCAAATCAAAACTGGCGTTGTGTTTTTAAGTGAACAAAACAGTTAGAAAGAGAAAAAACTGAAAGGAAGTTTCACATCTCTTAATAGCATATCACAAAGTATAGCATCACCCCAAGGTTCAACTAAATCAGTCAAGCTGCGTAAGACGTCAAACAAATTTCGTGTAAAATGAAAATTTGATTAAAGTTGATGAAATTTCACATCATGTTACAGCACTATGCGAAAATTTCGTGTAAAATATCCTTCACAGAACTTAGGCCGTGAGATGGGGTGTAAGCTGCTAGAGGATCCAATTCTGTAGCTTAACCTTCAGCATCAATTCAATTGTTTATAAAAGAAACCAGAACACACATCATATTTTTATTGACGCAATTCAAAACGACAACCCACAAATAGGATTTAAGGAAGCACACGTAGAAATCAAATTAGCAATGGAATAAACCAAGTAACGAACAATTAATGCACATAATCACTTTGCACAGACTGCTTATAATCATGGAAAAATCATACGGAGATTTATACCGTCTTCTAAAAACCTTTGTCGGAAATATGACTGAAGCGCCTGCGGCTGGCTCTGGGTCTGGCTGAAGTGAAAACATTTATTTTGGACTTCTAAGATAGAAGTAAAAATTGTATTGTTGGTATATAAGCTATTGTTTGATAAACAAATTGGTCTTGAATTTTTGAAAAGGTAAACACTGATCCTCAACATTTTATTATACAATTAATTTTTGATCAACTGTCAAGAGTATAATTTAAATAATAATGTGATTCCAATGAAAACATGCTTCCCTTTAGAGTGGTTTGTGTCGGTAAAGATTGATTGTGTACAAGGATGGGTCTAGGATTTTCGATAAGTGGCTCAAACTTAAGAAAATCAATATAACAAAATTTCTAATAATAAAAAAAGTCGATAAAGAATATTATTTATTTAAGTCGTTCTCGAATAGGATTTGAAACATAATATTCATCTATAAAAGAATTTAGATCCATTTTCTCAACAAGTTCTCATTTTGATAGAATGTGTTGACGTAAAAAATGACTAGGTTGATTTTGTTAATCTAATTGATGATTCGTAAGATGTAAAATGCTGAAATAGTAAAAAGGAAAGAGAATTTTGTATTAAAAGGAAAGCTTGTAGAATGTGTATCCATCCCTCCTCCAATTGGGGAGCCATTTGGTCCTATTTATAGACTCCCAAAACAGCCAATTGGCCACTAAAAATAGGTCATTCATCGTGCATTCCTAGAATTGTGTGTCATTGCCTATACCTTTCTTAAATTGAGTGTCATTGCCCGTGCCTTTCTTAACTCTTCATTGGTCATTTGAGGTCAGCTCATAATGATGTCAAGGTGGTGGGTAATTATTGAAAAATATTAATTGGTTGAAAGTAAGGCACAATCATCATGAGTGACACGTATTGTTATGGGAATGGTCATATGGGAGACATTGATGTCATGGATGAGGCACAAGTGGCACTAAAGCAATGATAGTGTCTTCTAAATGACAGCAAGTATAGCCAAGCTGACCTAACATGGAGAGCTAACTTGTCATAGGCCGATCTGCCCTAACTTGGTAGAGTCGACCTGTCATGGTAGAGCTCATAGGTCGAACTAACTTGGTGATCTTTTAGCCCGGCCTCTTTGAAGTGACTATTGAATATTCACGAACTCTCATTCTTAAATTAAAGTAAGCACGGCATGATTTTGTGAGTTTGGACACCAAAAGAGTGTATCATACAATTAGCAAGAAAGTCATCCTCCATATTATTATGAAGTGCCTTTTTCACATGTTTCATTGCTGAAAATGCTTGCTAAGTACTCGCAGTAGAAACAAGTAATCTAGTCAGCATAATGTAAATCCCAGACCTTCCACTCTCAATCAGGTCTACATCCATAATAATAAGTTACTTGCCTTCATCTAAGGTTAGAAATCAGGTTGTAAAGAAACTAATCCAATTACATTAATCAAATTACAATTTACCCTTATTATACAAAACTAATCACCTAAAGAAACTAATTTGGTTCAAATTACAAGTTCCCCTATTTGATTCAAAACTAATCAAATGAGAAACTTCTTTGTAATCCTATATTGCCTCTCCCACAACTAATAACTGAAAAGTCAGTATCTTGGATTTGGTCTTAGTTCTATCTCTTATTCGATAATCCCATTAACTCCATTAAGCAACGTAGAGAATTCTGAAGCCAAGAATGCTGCAAATTGGGAATATTGCAGACTGAGTAACCATTATTTTAACTTGCAAATCATAAGAAGCATTTATTTTTTTATCACAGAGAAAATTATTTTGGTGCTACCAAGTAAATAATCTTGAAATTGTATTATTTGGAGATGATAGGGAGAGGTTAGAGATACAAGGCAATCGAGAATATAAGATGGCACCTTTGAGCTTATATTTAAGGAACCTAAAACACAATACTCATACTACAGATTACATTTTCAATTATTAACTATTATTTAATGGGCATCAATAATCTGCCAATAATATGAAGAAAAACCACGAGATGAGGGAAGGAAAATTTATAACTAATTCATTTGATTATACATCGAGAAAATCATGTTCATCACGTGTTCCCAACTTGTGATCACATGTTTTAATATTGCAGAAACATGCGACGCCTAAAACTTTTATTGACAAAACACCTAATCCATAAAATAATATATACAGATGCAGGGAGGAAAAGTCATTACTTGCAACTAAATCATAAATTTCACTGTCATAGACAATGGCAGCTTGGAATCGTGCGGCTTGAGAATAATTGGTAAATGTATATAGAAATTGCAGCCCAAAGTTCGTCTATCCCCAAATTAGCTCAAACTAATCACACCGGATTCCCCATCGCCAAATAAAAAAAAAAAAAATCAATTCGAGAAACATGAAACACTTTAAAAGGAAAATCAGCAAAAGTGACAGAAATTGACTAACTGAATATGTGTGAACAACGCTAGATATATCCAATCCACACAAAAAAAATTCGGTGCTGAATGGTGCGATTCCTCGTTACCGAGAGTCCAGTAACCTGTTGGAGCTTGGAGGTCGCAGGCAGCCGACTCGGGCGACGCAAGGTTGAGGTGGGGCTCAATTCAATTATTTGGATTTGGATTTGGATTTGGTGTTGGTGTTGGTGTTGGTGTTGGGTTAAATGTTAATTTGCTATTTATTGGGTTTCGAAAATTTGTTGGTGGGATTGGGCTAAACTTTAGAACCGGGCTTAAGATTAAAAAAATAAAATAAAATAAAAATAATAATAATAATAGTAATAATAATAATAATAATAAAAGGAAAAATCCATATTCAAGGTAGTTATAATACACAATTTCAAAATTATGAAAATTATTTTAAAGTTTCAAGAATCAGTTCCAAATAAAGATTTATTAATTAAATAATTAGTTTAAAAAATTATTAATTAAATATATTAAGGTCACAATATTATACAATTATGGTCATAATTATATGTTAGTCACAATTACATATATTATAGTCACTAATTTTACAAGTCGCAACTTATTTCTCAATTACAATTATCAATTAATTGATCACGTATTATTTTTCGATCACAAATTTTATAGGTCACAATTTATCAAATTTATATTATATTTCTCATTGGTTACAAATTACAAATTTTATAGATCACGACTTCTTTTACGATTTCAAATTATCAAATCTATTGGTCACATGCTATTTTTTTTATTACAAATTATTAAATTGATTGATCACAACTTGACAAATTGTGAGTCATAATTACAAGTTTAGTCAAAATTTCGCATATTTTTAGGTCGGCTATTATTTATTAGTCACAAATTATCTATTTTATCAGACACATTATTTATTAGTCTCATATTAACCAATTTAGTGGTCACAATTAACCAAATAATTGGTTACAAACACTCTTTTCACATCCCACCACCACAACCTTACCAGCATCACCACATCACCCACCTCACCACTACAAATACCACAAACTACAAATGCCACCAACAAAATTACTTCACGAACCAAATCGACGCCGTCGCGTAGCGATCGCTGTGCACGACTTCATCGCAGTGGTCGACGACGTCGTGGTGCACAACGTCATTGCAACGACATTTTCGTCGCTACTCCCAATGCTGTGTGAGGGCTGCACGCAGCGACGTCACATTGCCCCTAGAAGACGTATTTCGGCACTCTCTTCTTATCTTTTGGCGACGTTGTGTGAGTCAGAAAATAGAAAAATAAGGAAGAAGGAAAATAATTAGGATTTGAATTGAAATGAAATTTGGTGAGGCGGGTTGGAGTTAATAGATAGATGAGTTTAATTTTAATAATATTATTTATTAATACTAAAATTTTGAATTATTACCTGAATTTTGAATAAAAAACTTTGAAATAAAATTTTTTGAATTGAGAAGTTTAAAAAAAAAAAAACCAAAAAATAAGCGAAAAAACCCACTTTTACTAATTGATATGGATTGTTTGGTGGCCGAATAATAGTTGGAATATTGATTAACTTTGGGAGAGAAGTTATTTTTTTAGATATTTCTTTTTAATATTATATTGCAATATTTGAGGGTCCCTGTTTGGTAGAAATTAAAACTATATTTTAATTTAAGTTAAATTTAATAATTATTTAACCACATATTTTATCGGATTCACAATATTTTAACCACTCATTTAATCAATTTTTATCAAATTTTATTAAAAATCTAATTTTAATCTCCATCGAGTTGGGGCTAAATTTTTTTAATTGTATTATATGAATCACTACTACTATAAAAGAGTGGATATGGCGTGTACTAGTCATTTCTGCACCTTTGTTTTCACACTTCATTTATGTGCACTGTTTGTGAACTGGTTCTTCTACAATGGTAGAAAATTTACAATTGTTTGTATAGCCACAATTGTTGACTGCCATATATTATATAAAGGTGACAAAATTAAATGGAAACATAATCAGGCCGTTGTGGCTGTAAAAATAAAACAAGCCATTCATTCATTTTATTCTACGATCTCTATATATATACAAAATATCTTTTTCTTCTGGTCAAATTATAATGTGTCATGCAAAAAGATAATAATAATAAAATTGTTAATTTTATAATAAGCGAATATAAAAAAAAAAGCTCCGAACATTACGGAGCATTTGCTCCGCACACTATGTATCAATGCGACTTGC
>CAIGRB010168490.1:0-48918 GCA_903798255.1 Fraxinus quadrangulata
ATGATTTACCGAATCCGAATACATAAATATGGACTCGTCACTTTCCATTTTTTTTAATGAAAGCATGTCATTGAACCTTGCAATATAAACATATAACCAATGTTAACAATATTCTGAAATCAAATATAAATGAAATAAAAAATTAAAAAGATAAGGAAAGAAGATATGTAAGTAATGCGATTGGTCGAGGTAAGTATTGAATACTTTGTCTTTAAAATGGAATTGCCCCCCGCATCGGTGCTAACGTTTTTTCAGTAACCATCTCCCAAGATACAATGACCACGTCAAGCAATGGGAGTACTCTCAATGGCTCAAACCAACGAACTCGAACGGACTTCTCTCTTTATCGAATTTACGATTTTATGCAAAGAAATCACTTTAGATGAAGTGTTTTATACAACATAACATGTAAAGAATGATATGAAATAATAAATACACGTACAAGGGGTCTTATATATAGAAGATGAGGGGTTGTGAATGAAATGCCGCGCCCCAAGCTCAAGAACTCTTGTCAAAGTTCGCACTATTCACTGTCGCTAGCATGTCGCCAACACGTCACTCGAGCGAAAATAACAGAGACTTTATTACTAACTTGTCACTGGCCCGTCGCTCGAGCGGCAGCCCAACCATAAACTAGCAACAACCTTATTCAATTTTCAGATAGCTTCATCTATTTTCTTCCAACTTTGGACCGAAATTTCTTATTCATCCGAAATTGATTTTGAGATTCCAAATATACAACGACGAGTAGAACAAGTTGGTCTATTTACATTTGTAATTTGACCATTGAATCAAGTCCGAATATTTGGCCGAAGTTGACATGAAAGTAACTTTTTCAAGTTTTTGGTTTTGACACTTAACCAAATTTCAATCTTTTAAACAAATTTCCAACAATAATTACATACAAACTGCATATTATATGACAAAAAATAAATATTTAAAAAGGAATTATAAATTTATAATAAAATAGTGGCAATATCAAACATATATGGTAATTGAAAATTATATTTGACTTGACTTTTTTTATATTTAACATGACAAGATAACATATTAATGGTGTGTTTTAGTCACATTATTTTGAAAGAATGTATTTTGGAATAGTAAATTGATGGAGAATGTATGGTTGAAAAAGAAGGAAAAATTATTGATGTGATGGAAAATATTATTTTATTGAAAAATGTGTGATTGAGAATGAGTACAAAAATGAAAATGAAAAAAATAATGTGTATCACGTTGGGGCAAATGTATTTTGAAATAATAGATTGATGGAAAATGTGTGGTTGAAAAAGAAGAAAAAATTATTGATGTGATGGAAATTGTTATTTTATTGAAGAATGTGTGGTTGAAAATGAGTAAAAGAATGATAATGAAAATTTTAATGTGTACCAAATAGTGGCTAACATAAAAACCGTGCTTTGTGAATTAAGTTCAAACTCAGCCAAACTTGTTGGTCGAAATTTGAATAAATAGTTGTTAAGTCGAAATTGAGTGCAGTGTCATTTTATTAGGAATGTAGAAATCGTCATAAAAAAGATACATGCTACTTTGTCGAAGAACCAATTAGTCTTCGTAGTATAACTATCGTTCAACTTCACTTTGCTGATTTTGTCCATTTTGTCTCGATGCTTATAATCTCTTATTTTATAGGCCTAGATATTTGGTGTGGCTCATTTGGGTTCGTTAGAGAGGTCTTTATTGAATATTTTATAAGATAAAAAGAGAGAAACGGAAAAGTTAGAATGCAATCGATCAAGCTATAATTGCATGCTTATTCTTATGGGTTGTAAAAATGCACCGGCATAAGTTGAAATGAAGTCCCTCTCTTCGAAGTCAAAACAATTTTTGGTAACACATGATATACTTTGTGGAGTCTAGATTAGCGTAAAAATCAAACATTTGTGATTAATGTACAATTGGTTTATTTGATCGTTGTATTTTGGAGGTGATTGTCCACAGAGGTGGCAGCAGTTATCAACGGATAATTTCATTTTAGGACATCGTGCCATCACGAGACTCGATCAGTCGATAAGTTTTATTTCTGCACTTATAGTAGTGCAACTCGTAATATATCTAATAGTTACAGCGAATGAAATGTAATAAGAAAAAAAAAATTGGACAACCGAGTCAAATATAGTTTTTATAGGCCAAATGCTAAATTTGATTCCTTTCAACACCAAGCAACAACGGAACAAACAAATAGATTAAGTCTTGACAGGAATGGATAATGTTTTTCTTTGAAAAAAAATTGTTTGCACAATAATGTTTCTTATAAAATATTAAGACTAACAATTTCTTGGCACAATGATTGCTAAATTATAACATTTAAAAATTTAACACCTTAGAGACAAAACATTTATGAATTTAAGTCTTGTCTTTAGTATGTCCCTATAGTGTCACGATGCATAATTTTGATAAATGGCTGGTGATGAGATTTGAATTAGAAATCATACTCACCACTCTTTCATTGACTATCTGATACTCACATGTCTAGCTTCCCTTCTCAACCCCCTCACATAGTTCTAGTTCCGAGCGGCCTTGGACCGTTGAACCATTTTTTCCGACTCGCCGTCATGCTCGCATCACGTAACTGTACTGTTACCTTTATAAACATTCAATCTCAAGCTCCTTCTCCCGAGTTGGGTCCGTTAACTACTTTCTTCAGTGACCACCAAGAAATCAATCGTCTTGATTTTGATATTCGTTCATTGAACGCTTCCAATTCAACCACTAGTGATCCTTTCATTATGCGGTATGAAGGCATCAATCGCTCACTCCACTTAATCAGTCCTACCCTCTCGTCTCTACTACCGCCAATTTCTTCCATATTTTCCGACTTTGTCATAACAGCTACGCTTACTCAACTGACCGCTGATCTCGACATCCCTCTCTACATCCTCTCGACCACATCAGCACGATTTTTTTCCACCGTTGCATACCTCCCTGTCTTGTTGTCAAAAGATTCTTCTAAATTTAGTAATTCGTCGGGGAATATTAGGATCCCGGGGTTGGATCCCGTGTCAAACGAAAACATTCCTCCTACATGGCTGGCAGATTCGCCCTCAAATTATCTGTTAACAACCTACCTATTACCAAATGCTCAATCCCTTCCAAAAGTAAAGGGTGTCCTTTTGAACACTTTTGATTGGTTTGAACTAGAAACAATCACATCTCTTAAGAGTGGCAGAGTACTCGATAATCTCCCACCTATTTTTCCAGTTGGACCGATAGAATCCCATGAACTTCTTGAGAAAGATCATCTTTTTTCATGGTTGAATGATCAATCTGCAGAATCAGTGGTGTATGTCAATTTAGGAAGCAGAGAATCCATGTCGAAAGATCAAATTAAAGAACTCGAAAATGGGCTACAAATTTGCGGGCATCCATTTATATGGATTCGAGAATTTTCGCACGATTCTTTCTTGATCATGACCAAGAACGAGAGTACAGTAGTGAAAGGATTGAAGAGCGCGCAAAACGTTCTAGCACATCATGCCATAGGAGCGTTTGTGAACGAATGCGACTGGGAATCTGTAATGGATGCAGCTCGCCATGGCGTGCCGATGCTGGCATGGCCACAACATGGTGACCAAAAGATGAATGCAGAAGTTGTAGAGAAGGCAGGGTTGGGGGTATGGGTTAAGGAGTGGGGCTGGGGAGGGGAAAAATTGGTTGCAGGGGAGAATATAAGGGAAATGCTGAAGAAAATTATGGGAGATTTGAATATAAGGTGTAAGGCTCAAACAGTGATGAGAGAAGCAAAAATGGCTTGTGAAATTGGTGGGAGTTCTCAGAAAGTTTTGGGAGAATTAATTGAAATGATGAGGGGGAAAATGGAAGTTAAGATGAGTTAGATTGGTGCAAAATTATGTGTTTATGTATGTATGTATATATATATGTATGTATGTATGTATGAGAGGAGGGGGGAGGGACATACTAATCCCCCTGAACACTTGATCTCAATCGTGGAAACAACAATTCTTAACTAATTGGGACAACGTGAATTGGTATCCAATATATATTGCAAGTTGCCACCATATCTCATTATTGTGACCATTCCTTCCAATTACAAGCCACATTTATGGTTTACAACCCAAGATATGCTCAATCGTGGGGGTTTTTTTTTTGTTTTTTGAATTCACCACCATGAAAGGGGTTCCATATTTTTATTAGATCCTCAGAGTCCTTTTTCTTTTCTTTTCTTTTTTTTTTTTTTGAAAAAAGAGAGATGTAAGAAAACTTTTCAATACTTATTCAAATAAAGTGACGAATTAAATTGATGAGTGGAGGGAGATAACTCAAAAAAAAAGAAATAAATAAATAAAATTGTGAATCATTGTAAACCTATGAATCACTTAACATCACGTTTAGTCGCATGTTTGTGGTGTACCTAATCTTAAAGATAAGTCACTAATGTGTGACTTATTTTTAATGTGGACCCACCTACACTCAAAATAAATCAATATAAACCATACATGAGTTTATCTTTAAGATAAGTCACCACGAACTTGCTTTAAAAACATGTTTGACAAAAAAAAAAATGTACTTATAAATTGAGGATCAACAAATTGTGTGTTCAGATAAGTGGAGGATTCTCACTTTAGGTGGAATATCGATGAAAATGCTATTCTTTGTGATTAAATAAGTCAGACAATGTTTTTGAGTATTGACTTAATTCAATAAACAAAGAAAAAAATTATATTCTCTCTCAATTGTTCTTCAAACTAACGTGCTTCCAAAAGGATGGTGGAATATTGATGAAAATGCTACCAAAAGAATTGTAATATAATAATAAGATTGTTGAACAGAACGGGGTTCTATGGTGTAGTGGTTAGCACTCTGGACTTTGAATCCAGCGACCTGGGTTCGACTCCCGGTAGGACCTTCTTTTTTTAAGAGTGCAAAGATCCTAAGGTTAAAAGGTTTCTGAATAAAGTAAATAAATAATTTCTTTTTTTTGATTTAAAGTTGAAATTAAATAAGTTATTTATTTTAACAAGAAAAATTCTAAAATTTTTTTTTTTACTTAAGATTAAGAAAACATAACATTAATGTTATGAGTAAAGTTATTGGGACCCACACTTGATTTAGTATTTAGATAGATTATTAACTTGAGTTTTCATTTGTCAATTTTTATTTGGTATAAAAATAAGGACATTCTCTATAAAATTTAATCTCTTTAAAAATATCACTTTGGTTGGTAAGCTTTTTAAAATTTCCCTTGCAAATTATATCTTGTCATATCTTTAAATGTAATCGAAACCTTTTAGCTAATACGAGGAGGTGACCGTAATAACGTCTTGATGACAATTCAAAACATGAATGATGAAGTCAAAGACCTCAAACGTGGTTATTAAATGACTCGTTGGATGAAATATGTGTTCGATTTTTTGTGCGTAACAAATGTCTCATTGATTGAAATAAAATCATACAATATTTTTGTATCAATTCATTAATTTACGAGCATGTATTACGTTATTTGAGAATAATCTTGTTTTTATTAGCATCGTTACACAATAAATTTGGAAAGAAAATAGATGTTCAACATGTTTATTCGTTATCACTTTATTTAAAGACACGTCATCGCCCTCTAAACAATTTGATAAAGCTCGAAGATCTCCGCTCTTGTTCACGATGGGATGATTGTCTCTCCATGCGTGGCAGGTCAATAGACGAGTTAGCTGCCGTGAGAAGAATATGATATACTTGCTCACCTAGGACAGAGCCTTTAGTCCTACTCTCGCTTTCATCCTCTTGAAGATATGGTGCAACGGGCCATGTTGCTTAATGAATTGTCATATTGGCTCATTATCCTTAGCTATCTTATTCTTGCTCCTTCGTCTCTGATGATTAGCTCAGAATAGTGGGACCTTAATTCCCGCTCATTGGGCGTTCATCATTACTCGATCCACTTCCACTCATGCCGTTTGACATTTTGTGTTCCTCGTATGGGATTTTTCTTGTGATTTTGTAAGTATTTCCACGGATGTTGTCATAATGTAGACCTCAAAAATTAATTTTTATTGTCAACTTATCAAGGTTCCTATCAGAATTTTAGTAGGATTTGTCCCTTTTAAGATTTTAGGGTGGGAGAGAGAGAGAGAGAACTATGTTATTTTGGTCAGAAAAGGCACTTCAATTGAAGAATGTTAATATTTCCAAGAGTACTAATCTTAAGTTTCGCCTTGATTCGAGGCGGCTTTTTAGAGAGTGAAAGATTTGATCTTTACACTTTCAATCTTTAGAATTCTCACCCTTCTATTTTTCAAACCTCTATTAGTTATGTAAATGACCCTATTTATAGATAATTTTAGGGCATTTTGGTCATTTTCATAAGTTGACACCTTCTCACCATTTTATTGAAAGTCATGGTTAAATCCAATTTCTAATACTATTGTTGATATTTGTGATTTGTAATTATGATGTGATCCAAGATACAAGGATGAGTTCGAATAAGGATTTATTGATCATTGAGGAATGGTCTATAATTAGATCGCGAACGAAACGAGTAAAAGAAGCAAAGAGACTACTTGCTCAAGTTACGATTGACAAAATATCGAGTAAAACAAGTAAATGAATTAGTTTCACGCTGAATTTAGAAAAAGAAACACAAGGGATCCATTTGAGTCAAACAGCGGATGAGAAAGCTAAAGAAAGTAATCGACCGCATGTCTCTATACTGAGACTAAAATGAGTTTTTTTTTTTTTTTGGGAACTATGCGATCAAACGTGTGGCTGCATAGTACAAGTTTGGTGGTGAATTTTTCAATTTTGGAAAGAATCTTATTTTATTTAAAATTCTAATTTTATGATAATTTTTGATATTTTGAATATTAATTATAATTAGGTTTTATGGATTTTTATAGATTTCTCTTCTTACTCCTCCCAATATAACGTGGGATGAGTACATCCATCGTACCAAATCAATGTGGAAAACAAAAATCATAATGGATTGTTTTTGTCTCTGGCATGACCACTGATGAAATGGAAGGAAAGCAGAGTACATCGAAGTTTTCTCGAAAGTTCGTTTCAATTCATGGTGATTAGTTTCTCATCCACAAAAAAATTTTTGAGGTCCACAAAAATAAGAAAACATTCAGAAAATTCCAACTAGGACGACCCAATGTAGATCACCCACGTGTCACCAAACCAACCTGGGAATTAGAATCAAAGTGCAATCCTTTCGAATCCCAGTTCTGAATCCACTATACCAATTATTAACCGTTGAGCAAAATTTGAACTGAAAATGGCAGTGACATTTGCAGTGCCTTCACCAAAATCTTCAATTTTGCAGAACCCATTAGCTTCGAGAGAACCCAATAATGGATTTGTTAGTGGATTGCCATTAAAGGGTCTTTGTTTTCAGTTGAAACCCAGAAAAAATAGAGGTGGAAATGATGTCACTTTGGTGGTTTCCGCTGCTTCAAGCACCGTTAGCGGCGGCGATGGTGGTGGCGGAGGCAGATTTTACTTCAATTTCACTGGGTTTCCGTTTCCTCTTGGCCCTTTTCTCAACAGGCGGACTATCAGATACGAGGTTAGCTTTGTAATTGGAACAATTCCTCTTCGTTTACGCTGTGTATTGTTGTTGATTTATCTCAATATATTGAACTCGCTTGGTTAATCCCGGTTTTGATTTTTTGTGGGTATTTGTTGGTTGAGTATGTAGTTGATTTTCTAGTGTTTTAGCACTTATAAGAGTTATTCGCTTTCAGACGAGGTTGTAAAAGTTCTAAGAATGAGATTTCCCACAACCCATTTGTTAAAATTTTGCACTTGTAATTTCCTTTTAAATAAGAAAAATCTTTACTGTTTACACGTGATGTAATTAGAAAATACTAAATTTAAATAAATGTGTTTCTAATCATATAAGCTTTTGAGATGAGATGATCAATAGTTAGTTCACACAATATTGTTGGATAGATATTTATAATTCCAAAGCTCGGATTTTTATTTTGGGTGTGTTTGATTGCATTTATCTTCCATGAAAAATATCAGTTTTTCACCTAAATTCCTACTTGAAGTCTTTGTTTGCTATTTTTTTTTTCATGGAAAATAGTTTCCAACTTTTAAAAATATGTCTAATTTTCCTTATCTTTAAGGAAAGTATTTTCTTTGGGGAAGTAGGTTTTTGTTTTCCTCAAAATAAGGAAATTTTTTTCTAGGATATATTTTCTATGTCAATCAAATACATTCTTAGTGGCCAACCAAATATATGGGTGATGCTACCAAAAAATCGTACCTGAATGAACTCGAACTGGATAACTGAACTCCGCACGATCTGATCTTCAATACTTGAAACAAAGGCGTCGATGTGTGTTCTCGTCGCCCTTCCGATGCTTAAGTCACAAAGAGAAATTGTGCAAAAGGCTGTATGCTGGAATATTATGTAAAAACGTACCTGAATAATGAGGTTGAGTTATGTATTTATAGGTGTTGGAGATGGAGTCCTAAAAGGATCCAACTAGCTGTAGTCCTTAATTATTGTCATATAAGGTGTTTGTGTTATGTTAGAAGTGCACTGTTTGAGTTCGCATCAAATTTGCAATAGATTTTTGTATTCAAATAGGAAAAGCGATGAGTTATAGCCCTTGTTTGACATCCATTTTTTTCTCATTCTCATTCTCATTCTCAACAATAGCCCAACCTGGTGGTCAAGGCCCGACCTTGGTAGCTGCATAATTGGAGCTAAGATAAAACTCATATAACTTTTGCCTTTCACTTGAGATTTCATGTGTTGGGCATATGCATCCATTGAGCTCTCGCATTTCACATGCAAATCTATAATTTCATTTTTCAAAATTTCCAAATTTAGCTTTTCCAACTAGCCCCTGTTTGAGTCATATTATTTTTTTTCATTTTTCTACTCATTTTCAACTACACATTCTTCAATAAAATAATATTTTTCATCACGTCAATAACTTTTCCTTTCTTTTCAACTACACATTCTCCATCAATCTACTATTCCAAAATACATTCTTCCAAAATAATATGGCTCAACACATCCCAAGAACAATAAAATATAAGGTGTATCTTTTTGAAATTTTAAACACCCCCACTTTTCAAATATATAATTTTTTTTTATTGATCGTCAAATAATGTACCAATATTCATACGTACAAATCACATATATGAGTGACTATATTAAATTATTAAATGTCATCATCGGGATTATCAAGTTGATGTCAATGTTCATGAATATTTAGCACACATATATCAAATTTTTTTAATACCACATGACTTTTGGAACTTCTTTTCCATAATGAAATTATCATTAGGATGATAACATGGTTAATTAACATTAAGATTTAATAACAGTAAAGAATAAATGAATTGTACAAGAGAAGGCATCATAATTTTTATAACTGCAAATTTCAAAATAATATGTATAATAGAATTTTCTGTTACTAAATTTAATAATATTAATTTATAATACCAATCACCAACAATTGGCATGAACAATATCACATTTTATAACTACTAAGCTATTGATTCTTTTAGTTGTTCGTGTCATTTGGTTACAATAAAAATTAAGAAATATAGAAAACATGAATCCATCTTGCTGAGCAAGCTCCAAATTAAGACACACAGTTTAGCAGGTTCACTACTTCAAAATTTATGAAAGTAAATTTTCATAACCTATTTTGACTAGCTTTTCTTCTTCTTCTTTAACAAAGAAACTTTTCTCTTCAAGGAGTCACTAGGACTCTCACAGAACACTGTATGTAGTTGTCTAAAATTTACCACAAGCTGCATAGTGCATAAGCAGTCTCTAGCAATTAGAAGTCCTGGGCTGAAGACTTATTTAGATGATTCCAAATTAATCTGGAAAATACACTTGGCTAGTATATCTAAACTGCAAAACCTTTTAACGGTCTAAAAATGCTTGCGTTGTTTTGTTAATGGTTTATGCTAATGGCAGCAAATTGGACAATAGAACTTAAATCGAAATTAAATCTCTAATCAAAGCAGAATGAAGGTGATTTTAGTTCTAATCATGCAACTAAATCACTAAAGAATATACAAAATCAGCAAAAGATCATTTTTATTTCAATCCAATGCTATTATACAGGCTTCTCTCTGGACTTTTAGTAATATAATATATAAGCCTATGTATGTATGATTATAACTGAAAAAGAAATAAACCAGTTTTTAAATTTCTAAATCAAAATTTTTATTTACTTGGAAGATTTTAATTGCCAAAATCAAATTTCCCACCAACATTGGCACATTATGTTAGTTTTCAAGTTTATGAAACATAAATTATATTAGCAACCACAAGGATGATTGCGAATAAACAAGTTCAAAGGCTATATAGTGCAAAACAAACACACACACAGCTTAAAGGTCATCTTTAAGTTTCTTCAGGCAATTAATAACATTGCTAAAGTAATTAAGTCCTTTTTTTTTCCTGCCTTGCGATGCTCTCATTGCATACCTATACTTTTCAATTGACAAGAAATTCTTAATGCTTTTATATGCATTTGGAATTTGTCTATATCTATTATCATACATATTGAATTTCCTTCTGTGCAAATGAATAAAAAGCAAATCTTTAGTAATCTGCTTAAGTTTTATACATATATCATTTAATTGAAGAAATCAAATAATGCTACAAAACACCAAAACAATTACCAGCAAAATCAAACACACACTTAAAACTCAGATTATGTTACTCAAGTATAGTCTTTAAGACTAACAAACTAAAACCCCAAAAAAAGATATTCATTATCATTCAAATAATAAGTCTAATAATTTTAGCAAACATATAATGCATTCACATATGCCAAATCTAGAAAATGCCTTTTAAATTTGATGATCACGCCATATTTAATCTACAAGCAAATCACCAACACGACTTTAGATTGTTAGGAAAGCGAGTGATTTGTGTGTAGATTATTGATTAACATCAAAGGTATAAATAATATAATTCAACGATAAACATATAACTCAATATAACATAAACTTGAGAAGAGATCTAGAAAGCAAGCCTTAGGGAGTCACATCAAGGATACCATCTTAAAGTCATGTTATCTCTTCTTTGTACTGGTATTTTCGACACTACACGGCTCTAAGATAAAACTCATATAGTTTAGAGTCAGTTCTCCATCTATGGGCACGACCACAAGGAGATAAAGAACGAGTCTTTATTGAGTTGCCAAAAGTGTAGAAATATAGTATGAAATATAGAGGGAGTATTTTTGTATTCAAGGACTCAAGCTATGTGCAAATTATAAATCTCCTCCCTTTTATTGTGTAAACTTAATTCCCACAATAATGAGAATTATTCCAATTAAAATATAAAGTACACTATGAAATTAAAATGAAAACTGAAAAATAAAAAGGGTTTTAATTTTGAAATTTTAAAACTTTTATTTTCTGTTACAGCACTTTGTTCATGGCAAGAATATGTGAATAGAAAGAGAGTTCATGAGAGTTCTTAAAGGAGCCATTCAATAATTACAGGTTCATTCTTTGGACAATGAGGGTGCTATTATGTTTCAATGCTCTTTATACAGTTACAATCAAGTGCATTTGCAAATTCTGCATTCAAAACGCAGGTGACTAATGATTCTATTATGCAATGAACAATGATAATCTCCGCTTTTTAAAATAATCTTAAGCTAATTTTTTGCACTTTATTCTTCGAGTAATTTTCATTTACCTCTTGCCTTAATAAAATAGTTGACTAAATTACTAAAATGTTGGTTATTGCATTTTTGTAATCGTATTTTTAGTTAATTAAATAAATTGGCACAAGAAATTGGGGCATTGTAGCTTGTCGGACATCTGAAAGCGGGAGCAAGATAAACATTGTTACATGTTTTAATTCACAAAATTGTCTCAAGCTTAGAGGGAACAAAGAGGAAGACAAAGTAAAGGGAGGGGAACGAAACTTAAAGCTTCCGTCATTCTTCAAAGTTCTAAAATGGGATTGGGATCAAGTAATTCTCTGAAGCGTTGCATGCAGTTCTTGTGTGTGAACCAAGGAAAAACCAAACAATAGACATTTGATTTTGTTTGATGGGACCTCATCATTATCAATACCAATTGTTTCTGTTTAAATTGGTTTCAAATGATCATAGTAGCTTACTTTCTCACTCATGCTAGTCAAAAACTTCCCTTAGAACATCAATGTCCTTCAAAGAAATCTAGGTTCCTACAATAGATTTTGAAATATGAGATTGCGAGCTAACTAACCAAAGAAAAGAGAGCTTTGAAAAACCAGTCCTGCAAAATCTCATTTATCTGGATGTTCATTTTCATCTCCTCCTGGCCCCCATTTGGGTCTTTCTCGAAGTTAAAAAAAAAAAAAAAAAATTGAGTTCATGTTCATTTCACTCCCACGAGACACAAGACATGTATTTAAGATATATTACAGACTTACAGTTAGCTGTTAGCCAGTTCTTGGTACAACAAGGTAGTTTAACTAAATCTGAATGATGCAGCTGGATCGAAACAACTACTGTGATGATAACATGCCATACCTTTTATGTTCTAACACGTAGAAATATATTTTGAAGAGTTCATTAAGTATCCAGAGGAACTGGGCACTGATATTTTTGTTGTTTCCTTACATGTGTAGATTGTAGTGATAAGTCATTGTACTATTTGCATCTTAAACGAGATTTCTTTCCATTTACAAGATTAAAGGGATAATCATGCAAATGTTTAAAAGTGTTTTAGTAACTCTTCTATCTGTTAAATATCAGGCTGTGAAAGGTAGTGTATGGCTATTCGAACAAGAGCAAGCACTGGGCTTCAGCAGTGTCTCAACAAATATTCGGATGACGGTTATCAAACTCAAATCTGGTGGATTATGGGTTCATGCACCAATTGCTCCAACCAAGGAATGCATCCAGGTCTTTTACCATTCTCATGCTTCAAAAGTACTTGAAGGACAAATTTTCTGCTGAATTTATTGTACCTAAATTAGCCTATTCTCACCTAGTTTTGGAATTTTACAAATATCTTTATGTGAGAAATTCTTGGCTGTTTCTCCATGGGCATCTACACAGTATTTATATCTCAGAGAGTAAAACCAAGGATTAAGCATTTTAGATGCATCTACTACGGAGTAAAATTTTCTTTTGGCAGCGAATGCGAGATTCAACCTTACTTATTAGCTAATAATGCCATAAATTATGGGGCATATATATGCAGCACCACTTCTGTCCATCAGTTATGAATTTCAGATGACAATCTTAAACATAATACTTACTAGTATATGCCTCTCTGTATTTTGCAGCTTGTGAAAGAGTTAGGAGCTCCAGTGGAATATATTATCCTGCCTACATTTGCATATGAGCATAAAATATTCGTTGGTCCATTTTCGAGGAAGTTCCCTAAGGCTCAGGTATGGGTGGCACCAAGACAATGGAGCTGGCCTTTGAATTTGCCACTCGAATTTTTTGGGATATTCCGTGCCAAAACATTGAAAGATGAGGATTTGTCGACGCCATGGGCTGATGAAATTGAACAAAAAGTCCTAAGCTCCCCTGAAGTTGGTAATGCACTTTGCTTGATATTGAGTAAACATAATTTGTCTTTTGAATAACTCTTAACCCGATATGTCCTTCCTTTTTATGGTGGAATATTACAGGAATTGGACCATATGTTGAGGTAGCATTCTATCATAAGCGTTCACGGACACTGCTAGTAACCGATGCTGTGATATATGTCCCTAGACAGCCACCTGAATGTATTAGCAAAGATTCATTATTAGCATCTGCAAAAAATGGTTTAGCTGTCAAAATTCTTAGTAAAGGAAAGGAAGTCCCTGAAGAACCCGTTGTTGACAACAACATGAACCGACAAAAGGGTAAGTTCTCCACTGCAGTTTGAGCACCTTTTTAATGTACTTGAATCCGGAATGATATTAAGAACAATTAAGAACAATAATCATGCTATGTAAAAGTGCTCATCTAGAACCTTTTTAAGTTGAACCGTGATTCCATTTCTGGTGCAGGATGGGAAAGAATGGTTCTCCAGATCTTATTCCTTGGTCCCTCAAATCTTTTGGAGCCAAATGCTAGCTTTTCTCAAATGTCACAGAAGATTATTGTTTCGCCTATTGTCAAGACTTTAGTCTTCAGTAAAGTACCTGAAAAGGCAAGTTAATTTATTGTTAAAACTTATTCACTTTAAATTCTCGTAGAAAATATAAGATTTTAATTTCTTTGTCTTCCTACAATGTTGTTTAATCCACCTTACCTGACATGCTGTAAGTGCTTGTTTGATATATATCATAGCATAGGATTGCTGGAAAGCATAATAAAATAGATTTTAACTTTTTTGTCTTCATTGATATCGTTTAGTACAATCCAATCTCCCTACCAAGCATGATATAAATGTGCTCCATTGCCATGGTATGTTTATCATGGACTCTTAGATATTAATAACAACCAAATATATAGATAAAAAGTTCCATGTAGGTAAAATGAAATTTATTCTAGAATCATTGACCAATAGAGCTTTCTAAGTTTCCTGTTTTCCATGTTTCTTTGAAATTTCAGGTCAGAGATTGGATTGATAGAATCGTTCAAGACTGGAGGTTCAAGAGAATAATCCCTGCTCATTTTGCAGCCCCAATCAACGCAAGCAAGTCGGACTTCTTGGGAGCATTTGCATTTCTTGACGACCTCTTGGGTGAGCGCTATGTCACGCGGCCTTCCCTGTCTCTTCTATTCACGTCGCTTTTGGGAAAGGCGGCCAGTTACTTCCCTCCAGATGACATGAGGACCTTATCATCTCTTGATCAGTTCTTGGTCTCTGTAGGAGCTGTGAAGAAGACCGTTTCAGGTCGGAAGCGATGATAAAACCTGAAATACAGATCCCTGGTAAATTTTGTATATATATATATATATATTATACTTCATATGAATAGGGTGCTATTTTACAGATCCTGTCTTTTTTACTCTTGAACTCCCAAAAAAAAAAAAGTGTAAACATCAATCCCTTTGCACTGAATGCTGATTCTGTTAGTTTTATAATTTGAAAAAGAAAAAAAGGAATTCACTGGAAAAGATGGAAATTGCTAATTTACATTAAGTTATTTTAATTCTCAAAGTTTGCCAAGTCAATAACAATTATCATTAAACATCAGAATGTTAAGTGGATTTACTGCTTTATACTAGGAAATTAAAGAATGGTGGATCTGTGATCTTGAACTACCACCATATCTCCACTTAATCTGTTCCCGAGAGTACCTAAAGAGAAATAGTTTCTCTCTCCGGCCATTTCATATCAGGTTAAGAAGATCTAAAAATGTGTTCAGCTATTGCTCTTGGCAAAGCCAGAAAACATGATTGGGTTCTAAGGGCTATTAACTGTTTTGTATCGCATTAAGAAGATGTGAAAACGTATATTGCACTTGTCACAGCTAGAAATATTATTGTATTCCAAGATTATTGATAATTAGTAAGGTTTGTCAACTGTTACTCTTTACTTTTTTGCATTGAATTTAGTTAGCCCTTGAAATTGGAATCAAGTCTTAAGGTCCAACACATAATCCTCACACCTCTGTTTCAGTTCTAAGCTTGTTATTCTATTTAAAATGGTTACTGAAATTTATGTTCACAAAAGCACTCTTTTCAATCACTCACGATTTCAAATTTTAGTGCATGCACATTCTGGTGGGATCTTATACTTGGAAAAAGTTGGGACTGTTGACAGAAAAAGCTGGTAGAACAAAAGAAGAGTTTGTACTGATCAGGGCATCTTGTAAGATTTCTAAGTAGTTCGTGTTTAATATGAAGTTTGAATAACGTCCTATCTCAAATATTTTTAATCTTTTAGATAAGCTAGATTAACGTAGTATTACAATTTCACGAAAGAATAGGAGTCAAATTTCGCCATCACAATTGCTGTGTTTTAAGCCTTTATAAATACGTGTGATCCCGATTCGAACTACTGTTGTTAAGGTGATTCGGGAAAAAACCTGTAAGGTTAAAAATCACACCATGAGAATGAACACCCGAATCATATCATGTACAATGTGTATTAGAAGTCTTGCTACTGGCGCCTCTTCTTATGAAGTTTATCACGAATCCATATGTTTATGGCCTCCATTATCATATAATCCTATATCGTGGTAAAGTAACGTAGGGAAAGATGGAACAACGTCCAAACTGTGACAACCCAGCAACAATAGCAAAGCCTGTAAGCCCAAGTTCTTCACTCTTGGAATGGACGGGCCAGACGTTCAAAGAGGCATTGGGAGTGCAAGCGAAGGCTCTCTCTCTCTCTCTCAGATCTTGTGTAAAGCTTTTTCACCCATTATTGATCTTCATTCTAAGTGAGCAGGTTCAAAGCGGATCCAATCACGATCCTATAATAAGAACAAGAGATCTTTCTCTATCAATCCCTTTGCCCCTCATTAGAGTCAATAATAAAAGAATAATGATATTTAACACCACTATGGTTACAATCTCAGTCTACGTGACTCTAAATCATAGGTTAAATGAAAGGTGAAATTAAATGACTTATTTAATTTCACATATCATTTAATGTCACATTAACGTCACTTAGACTGAGATCGTAATCAAGTGAGGCTACATAACATTACTCATAAAAAAACACCACATTAATACATCAAATCACAAACTATCACATATATCCACGTAAGATAACTATCGATAGTCGTCACTACAAATAGTATCACTCATCCAAAGCCACTCATCATCGATCCCACTCATTGGGCAGAAGTCGAAGGTCACTTTCATTCATGCATTCTAGTTGGAATATGCCACTTGACTCCTGAAGAAAGGATCCGAATTTATTTTAAAATTTTAAAATGTTATGCAATTATTCTAGAGCTAATAAATCCATTTTTTCAGATCAATCAACCAAATTCAAGCCTACTAGATACAAAGTAGACATTGCTTGCAAGTTGGGCTAAATATTACATTGCCCAATCCATGTAACGACATGTTGGACGAAGCAAGATGAACACATACCTTTTTCAAATAATAAAAAAAAAAACACATTGAATTCTTAGTTATTTCATTATTTGCCTTTGTCCATCGCCGTAACATGATGGATTGTACAAGTGCCGAGAAGTGATGGGACGTGTTTGGAAGAGCTGAAAAGTTCAAAGACCAAAATCAAAGAGGATCAAAATTGAAGGAATCGAAATTTGGAGGACCAAAAGCTCAGGGACCAAATGTTAAAGAAATTGAAGTACATGGTCATGGTGTGCAAAATCCTAGAAGCTGGGCACGTATGGACTAGTTCATCGCCTCATGGGTGCAAATCTCGAGCACTCTCCATTTGGGCTTGGCCCGTACCCTAAAAAAAAAAAAAAAAGCAAAGGTGAGGATACAATCTAGCCCCAAGTAAAGAGTTTGGTTTCCTTTTGGAAACTCAGGGATTGTTCTGTTTGTATTTCAATTTTGTGTTTTGAGTTTTGAGTTTTGAATTCATTTGTGTTTTGTGTTTTGAGTGTCCATTTTGAAATTATTGAAAATGTGTTCTTTTTGGCATTTTGAAAACACCAAAAACACATTTTGAAAATTTTGACTTGATTATAACTGAAAACACTCAAAACGACAAAATTTTCATTTTGAGTTTTTTTTTGTAAATTTTTAACTTGTTTTCAAAAACTCGTTTTCGAAAATAGGAAAGAGAACGCGTTTTCACTGTTTTGAAAAATCGAAAACAGAAAACGATTTGAAAATGATAAGGAGAATGTGTCCTTAATTTTTGATGAATTGGATTATTTTGGACACGATTTTAGAGCTTTTTATAGTCCTGTATATAAGGGAAGCCCAAAAATTGTATTTTACGTCACCGCATATAATCTTAGAGCAATACAATCCAAATTCTCTTCATATCTAGGACGAATTGAAGACGAAGATGTTGCAATCCAAGGTCATTGAAGATATTCAAGATTAAATAGTTGTACTCCTCTCTTCCATCTCATAATTCAGGTTATGTGTTTCATTGAACTTTTGTGTTTTTGAATTTCAATCGTGTCCGAGTAGACTTCTTGTTTCTAGGATTTATGATGAAACGTTGTAAACTACTTTAATTCGAAGTTGCTCATTTTTGTTTTAATTCTCGTTGATTGGTTGATTATTTATTATACGATTAATCTGTTTTAATGCTTATCACCATTAAGTCGTGTTTGTGATTTATATTACTTTAGAGAGGTACGGTATAAAATTTAGCACATGGCAATAAAAAATATAGGATCTTATAATAGATATCGATATATTATTATGCTCCATGATATCGTGAATAATGATCTTTGTGTTTTAATGCATGCTTATATGTTTGCAATATGATTTGAGATTATTATGCTTACGTATCAGAATAGAATTATTTTCATCTTGAGAAGACTGTAGATTAAAAATGGATCATAAAATCATAATTGAGAGAGAGAGAGAGAGAGAGAGAGAGAGAGAGAGATTTTATAAAATCATAATCGTCAACGTCACGATGAATTGGATTAATAATGAACTAGGAGAATTATAATAGATTACTTGGTGTGGTCAGGCTCCTAATGTATTTTAACTTTGAATTTTTCTCTAAAAATCAGGTTTTTTTGCTTGCTTTCGTAGAATCGGTAACATAGAATAGATAATAAAATCATCCAAACCTTCGAATTCTATATGACTTGACTAGAGTTAGATTTAACTGAAACTATTTTAAATTCTCAATCCTCGTGAACAATATTTTTTTCATAACTTTATTACTTATTCATAATATCGTTCACTTTTCGGGATTTTATAGCAGCACTTGGCAAACATGTAACTGAAGCTTTTATTACTTGTCGGCTCCAAACCAAGACATGAACCCCCCTCCTTGGGAGGAGTTTTCGTTTTCATGTTGGGCCAAGTTGTTTGGTCCGTTGCGTTTGAGGAATACACAAGTTGCAAACGAATTATACATAAAACTATAATAGTCGACACTACTTATTTCTGTCATTATGGAGTTGGATTCGGTGAGCCTACAATAATTAATCATCTGATTATATTTTATCTCGTGGTGGGTGGCAATATACATGTTAAGCTTTCCCACTGCACATTTCATATATAAATTAGAGAAATATTAACTCAAATTCATGTTAGTTTGGCCCTAATTGTACACAAGTTTAATACTTTAACTTCCATAACCGCATTCTAGGCATAATCATTGACATGTTGGATTTAGATTATCGACTGAAATTATTGTCTTAAGCATTTTTATGTAAATTTATATTTGAAGACTCGGGATCCTCGAAGATAGAACTAAGCCTTGTGTATATGTAGGTATTGCTCGACCCTTAAATTTAGTATCGACGTACAAGACTATTATTTTGTCTTTACTTGTATTATTGGCTCGACAATTTATTTTGTCCAAGATATTAAAAAAAAAATGTAAATAAAATTTATAGGAAGTGATGACTGATGAGTAATCATTTTGGCCCACGAGATTTTTGGAACATTCGCATGCATGAACATATCTTAGGAATTAAGGAATGAGAAGAGCTGGCCTGCAAAGTCCAATGAATTTTCTACTCTTTTCTTTTAACAAAATCGGGGGCTGATTTTATTTATATATGGTTTAATGCCACTCTCTTATGATTGTTCTAAGTGTGCCTCGTGATCTTAATTGTTTTGTTTTCAGCATGCTTAATTAATTAAAAAATTATGAATAACGTTTGATACACAATATTAAATTATAAAAGACAAAATTCTTTTATATTAGTAATATTAATTACCCTGTAATTTATATGCAACGAAATTTTATGTTTTTTTTTTCCTTTTTATTTTTTTAAGTTATGTCAAAGTACTCCACGGTTGACTTTAGGAAATGATGATTATTTGTTTTAAACAACTTTAATTAAAGGCTCTTTTGGGAAGAGTTTGTTTTTGCTTTTGTTGAAAAATCATATGAGAAAGCTACCTTAAATCAATTTTCTTTCAAAGTTCTTTTAATTATGTAATGTACTTTCAAAAATTGTTCAAAACATGTACAAAGTAGTTTTTTAATTCAGAAAATATATTTGACTTTTCAAAAATCTCGTCAGATAGTCCTAATTAAAAGATTGATGATTTGCTTTGGCTACTCTTAACTAATTAGGATATACAACTTTTATCTACTTGAAATGGGAAAATGTTGGAATAAATAAAAGCCACCAAAACTCCAAGTTCAAATTCAACGCTAGATTTTTGCATGCTCAGTCGCTTCATTACTGTGATGCATAATATTTTTTTTTATTTAGAGTGCACATTGTAAAAATTCCAAGTCCGAGTAGATGCGCTCAACCTTAGAAGCTCGAACCGAGTTAATATTGCTAGGTTTTTATTGTTACCGCAAGATATGTTGGAGCTAGTAAAAAAAATAGTGCTAAACATGACAAGTTGAACCCACCAAGACTAGGTTGATCCAAAAGTAGTATTAAAAATCTCGAGATTTACAATTTTCACCTATTACACAAATTTGACTATAAAGTTTGAAGAAGGATAGCTGTCTTCCCAATAATCGTATCCAAAGAATGAACAACAGATAAAGTTCGAATCTTTTTCATTCAATTGAATTTTGTAACAAAATTTCAACTCGATAGTTCTATAAATTGTTTAGATATTTTAGGAAACCTAATGTTACAAAAAAGATTGGTATGACACTATAAGTAAGGTGATAATGGATCGAGTTGAGCCGATTAGATCCGTCAACACTCGAGCTCAGATCATGTCCACAAACTTGGCTCGATTCGGCCCTTTAACGTAGGGTCTCATGTGTAGAGCCAACTTTAAAAATAAATTAAAAAACGAGTCAATCTACGAGCCAACTCGTAAGAAAAGAGCATTCGACTCGATTTATGGCTCATTTTGAATTGTCCATGGGTTGAATCAAGTCCATTAATGATTCAACCCATTTTGTCACCCTAACTTTTAATTGAGTAAGTTCAGCCCTAATTTGAAGTGAGCGAATTGGTGAACGCTGCTTAGATGAGCTTAGTAGTTTTCACTGCTTGTACGTACCTCGTAAGGAATCTTTTCATCTCCGAAAAAGAGGTGCAGTAAAAGTAAAAGAAGATTTTTGACGAATATTTGCTCTCCACCGACGTTAACGGAATTGGGATCTCGAGAGCAGTAAAGCAAAAAAGTATTTTAACGGGAGAGTAACGGCCACCTAGAAATTAATGTGACGGTTGACGGCGTTAATAATTGGCGGCAATAATGTGTGGCACGTGCAACGTGCTTTTCAAGTGGAACCCAATAGAGACTTGACAACAACCTCTACCTTGTATTCTAGATTTGGCCTAATCACGTGCGTCGGCTCACTGCCAGTCACCACCAAATAGCCAATCACGCTTTTCCAGCTAAAGTTGGTTAGGTTGGTAGCTTCACTTAAAAGCCTTGGAGTGAATTGATATTTATATTAATATTTCTGTGAATTTTAATTCTATGTTTTTGAGTTAGTACCTGTTAATATGAATAAAAGAAATTATGCTATTTTTCTTTTAAATATTTGATAATTTTTTTGTAAATATCAAAATATACGTCTCGAACAATGTCTCCAACCGACACTGAAATTGCCCTTGTACTGGGGTTCCCCTATTAGGTCTTGCCACTTTCGTAGATTATGAGATGAATTTTATGAATAAAATCAATAAAAATAATATTTGATCAACTAATAAACTTGAAATTTTTTTACTACACTATTAAACGGATTTTCGCCAAAAAAGTGCTTATAGGAAAACACAATGAATAAAAAAGGAAAAGTAAAAGAGTGAGTTTACACAATGGATACTGTATCGCACAATCAAGTTGTCAATGACAAAAATTGATATTGAGACAAATTTTTCTACGTTGACAAGTTCTACCACTTTATAATGTTATCCATAAAATGTAAAATTACAATGATATTTGTCTTTTGTCTTCTTTTTGCCCTTTCGGTTACTCGATAAAGAATTTCGCTACTTTAAAACCGTTATAGTTACGATCGCCATTCACTGGAGCTTTGATCATCGGCTTCTACTTCCTCGGTAAATGTCTAAGTAGAAGATATGATTTCTTGAAATTGAAGTTTATTTTCCAAATACATGCAAATTCAATCACGATCCTATAATAAGAACAAGAGATTTTTCTCGATCAATCCCTTCGCCCCGATCCCTTTTTTTTTTTTTTTAAGTGAAGCCATATCGAACAATTTGGACTTGATAGCGCTTATTCTTCATGAAAAAATATCATTTTTTTTAAATTCAAATTCCTACTTTTGAGGTGTTTGATTGACAAGTCTTTTATAAGAATATGCAAAATTCATGCTCGCAATCAATTGTACCCTAAAGTAAATACACATCTTTTCTTTATCAGTTTTAATTTTGTTGGTGTCTTACTCATCAAACACAAATGTCATGTCAACAATGTTATGGAAAGCATGCATTTGTAGTGGCGGAGTTACATGGGGTCATTTGGGATCCACTGACCCCACTAGACTTTAGAATTTTGATTTTTCTTTTTTTTTTTTAATCTTACTTTTCTCAAAAATTTAAATTTTTATGCACTCTCTCTTTTGAGCACCATGGATTACTTATCCTTAGAAGGCCCAAATTTGAAATCATCAATTAATTTCTTATTCTTTCCCAGTACCTGAGATTGTCAATTCCATCCAAATTTGATGTTAGCTGCTGCTCATCATTCGTTCTCATCTCATGTCTCAACCTACTGTTAGTATTACTACGTTATTTCAAAAAATGTAAAAAAATAAAAAATTATCATTTACTTTTCGATCCCACGATAAATAATGCTCGACTCTGCCACTATGCTTTTGTCTAGGGAAAACAAACATGACTGTTACGTGAAGTGGCAAAAGCTTCGTATTTTGAAAAAAAAATGAAAGCAACGTGCATGTTTCAATAGTAACTATCAAATTATATCTAATCATAAATGTGGCTAACACATCATCAAATGTTTTTGTTGATGTTGAAACCTTGATGGTCCCCGTCAACATCATCTATTTGCAAAAATAAAATAAAAAATCTGTAATGCAGTTAAAGCTAGGGAGCTTACTTCAGTAATTAGCTCAATAGAATGGCAAAATTTCTACATAATTTTAGGGAACCGCTAGAATAGTAACTAACGTGATCATCCGAATTGACGTTTTAAAGATTGCTTCAACTATTGACCTGAAAAACGTAAAGGGTCTATGAACAATGAGTCGAATTGACGATAAAATAATAATAGACATGCAAAAAATTCTTCTTAGAAAGTGAGGTTCTAGATCCTCCAATTTGTAGGAATCTTTTAAATACTATACACGTGAAAAATGAATGCGGTCCACACGTAGAAAGAGTTACAATCAAGTGATGTTTGGTTGGAGGGTGACCCCCCTTTGACAAATCTTTATCTACCAACAACAACTTAGGTGAGAAAGATCATTCATACTTGATAAAGGCAAAGTTGGTCCATTTTAGCCGCACTTCAAAACGCACGTACCCACCTTTCTTATTATGACTATGCAAAGAACATCATTTGATCCAGAGCACGATGGATTTTCATTTGTGTGGTGCACAAAAAGAGAGAGAAGGGAATCCAAAGTTTTATTTCGAGGAGAAGACGAGATAATATTAGATAGGACTATGAAAAAATGAAATTAAAAACTTTGTCTTTTTATACTCAAATGAGTATTTGAGTCCCGATCATTTTTATTTTTTTCTGCATTTGGGTTTTCAAACTGTCAAGCGTAGTACCATTTCGTTCGATCTATCAAAATCATAAGTTGATTATGTATCTAGCATGTGGCACATTTGGTATGATAATAGGTAACTCAAACAAGAAAAAGCAAGGTTGAAATCTCAAATGAAAAGAAAAGTTAAAAAATTGAGGACTCAAATGTTACATAAAAATTGAAGTTTGAGACTCAAATAAAATACCACAAATAAAGTCTTGCTGATGTGAAGAAGACCAATTTTTTCGAGCACCCACAACTTGGAAGCGGGTTTATTCACATTTCATTTGATGATTTTGTATCTATTGAAAATTAGTGCCCGTTTCACTATCATTTTTTTTTTCACTTTTTTTTCTACATACTCATTTTCGACCATATATTCGACAATAAAATATTTTACACGTAAATTCATAATTTTTCCTTCCTCCTGAATCACATATTCTTCAAAAAATTACTATTCAAAACTCCATTTTTCACAAAAAAAAAAATAATAATAATTGTCAAACACGAGCTAAATAGAGTCAATAGTTGCTATCTTGAATATAAAATTAAAATTACTTGAATATTTCCTTTATGGTTGAAGAATAAAGCTACTGCAGCAAAAGTGAGATAGACTGTTGAACAAGATAATATAAACAAGAATTTGCCAACATCTAAGAATTTCTAAGCTTGTCCTGAAATTCTGATAATTTATTATAACTGAACAAACTAACAATAAAATATTTCCAACCCAACTCAACAAATATTATACATATTTTGGTAAAACAAGCTTTCTTATTTCTAATTTCTACATCACTGTAAAAATAAGTATATCTTTATTTTTTATTTTTTTTAAATGATGAAATGCATTAATTAATATCACCTTGAATACCGTACAACATGAAAACTAAGCATACAATCGTATCGAAAGACCGGCTCCTCCAAGAAACTACCTTGTGACTTGCTTGTCACCTACGCGAGCATTAAAGTGGCAAAAATCACTCATAACATCACCGATCTAGAGAGAGTCGCATTCAATGTCTTTTAATTTATTATATGCAAAATAACTAAAAGATATAAACGTATACAAAATTAAGATTTAATCAGAATAAGTTTTAATTTAGTTTTAAAAATTATTCATGATACCGTGCCTTTTCAAGTACATGTTTGTAAACCGTTTGCATTATTAAAAAAAAAAAAATAGAAATGATCGGTGAATAAATAAATAATACTTGTGAAATTCTCGAAACGTGTTAATAAAAAATGGTTTGAGAATATCACAATTATATTTTTGTGGAAAATCATTTAATTCTTTTTGGATCTAAATACAAGCCAAACACAACTTAAAACTTAAAAATGAAAAAAGAAAAAAAATCTCAAATTAACGATGATACCAAATTAAATCATGCAAGAACAAATTCAATAGCTTGCCTTGAATCACAACATTTTATAAATTAATCTAGAATTTGTGATTAATTTTTTTTTTTTTTTGTATGTTTATTGTACAAGATAATTTATTACTAAAAATGCTTGTAACAAGACAAATAAAATTAAGAAAATTATTAATCTTATATCCTCATGCATTATAAATGATAAGTTTGGTATGTTTTAGAACGTTAGAAGATACTACACAATTCACTTTTTTTCTTCAAAAAAACACTAATATATTTCCATTTTTAGTCGTACTGACAAGGAAATAATTTCAAAAATTTATATATGATTAAATAAATTACTTAAAAAAAAGAAAAGAAAATCTATTATATACATTTTTAAAAAATTATATTTAACAAAATAAATAGCTTAAAATGGAGTAAAGAGAAGAATCCTAGTCTATAATAACACTATTCCATCTCTACATAAATAACTTAGACGTGCCAAATTATGTATTTTCCACCCTATTTTAACCACCCCACCCACCCCCTCTCTGAACTAAGCCAAGACTGTCACAAAGAGACGCGCAAACTCACACAAAAATCCTTGTCATAGAACCTCCCAGAAGACAAAAAATGGTACAGACAAAGTAATTTGCGTTGCTTGCACGTTCTCTCTAAAAGTTCAACGGAAATTGTTCAGATACAAAAGGGTGGGGTTCTTATTCTTCTGTTTCAAATTTTATTGTTCCTCATTCAATTCTTCTGTTTGTTAACGTATTTCGTTCACTTCATTGTTAAGCATAGATATAAATAAAGGAGAAGAGGGCCGGGAAAAGTGGAAAAGGTACGCGGATTGTTCAGTTTCTTTTGTTTCCTTATTAAATGCCTCATTGAAGAGCCTTTTATATATGTATATATATATATATATAAGGGTTATGCATTTTTCTGTGTTTTGGAATATGGGCTTGGATCAGTGATTACTTTTTGATGAATTTTATGCCTTTTAATTGATTCTACTGTACTTTTCTTAAACGTATTTTGGTGGGTTTTCTTGTTTGATTTTCTCTGTATTTTATTCTTCCTGATTTGCATTTGGATGATTGTTCAGAAGATTATCTCTTTGCAGCTGGTGATTGGGAATACGGGAAAAATAAGAAGAGATTAAAAGGTATGATTTCACTGTGATTTTTGTTTGATGTTGCTATTTTTCTGTTGTTAATTGTATTTTTAGAAATATTTACTTATGCTTGATAGATTGAAAAGGGTGAAATGTTGGAAAGGTAGATTGTTCGATGCTTATAAAATTCAGATTCTTGTTCTTAAATTGACAAAGAAACATTCAAGAAAGTGGTTTAAGAGTTTTCTGTTGAATTTCATTTAATGTGGAGCTTGTTTGAAGAAAATATTTAGCCCCACCAGGAAGTTATTAAAGATTCAAACACCGCTTTCTCGGTTTTTTGACATAAACATTGACAACATTCTTTTGAAAACATATTTGGTTATATGTTAGTAATTTTGTTTTTCTTTTACTGTTTCAAAATTGTACATGTGTTCTTCATCAGTAGCATATGGCGGAAGAAGAAACTGAAAGCACACACTTTTATGAATTGAAAAGAGATGAAATTTATGGTTTCCAGCTGCTTTAGCGACCATTTGAATTTTACAGATATTTAAAAGTTTCAAATTTTTGAGTTAGCTGCATTTGTCTAGATTCGATTCGTATTTTCAAATCGTATCCCATCAAAGAAATTTAATTATGAATATTTTAATCCTTTTCTCTGGTACTGCAATTTATCAACTAAATATTTTAAATGTAGGTTTTCATTCTCCTCAATTTGTTGATTTCTATTACTTTATGTTATGGTGAAATAGTCAACCCCTAATGAGCTGAAAAACTAAAATTTGAGGTATGGGGAGAGGGAAAAAGTGGTGTTCATTATCTGGAAAGCGAAAATTGAGTACCTTCTGGAAATAGTGTTCTACTGAAGTGGTCCCTTCTTGTAATGAATTGCCAGTTTAGCGTGTGTCGTAATTATTACTGATATTTTCTTTCTGTTGCAGGGCTTTAAAAGTTTCTAGCCTTCTACGCTTTTATGGCTGCAGAAAATATTGATTCGGGGATAATTCCAGAAACAAATGAATTCGGCAGAGAGTATGCAGGAAAGGGCTCTTTCAGAAATTCAGGTTCCTTAAACAATGATCACAGTACTAATTCTGATCGCCGCAGAGCTTCCCTGGGCTTGTATCGTGCTGGAGACAATTCAACAAGGAACTCTACTGGAAACCTGGATTCTTCAAATAATAGCCAATATGCAGTTCCTCATTATCTGAGAGCTTCAACTGGTTCTTGCCATGATTTGTGCAAATATGGTAGAAAACATGCATTTGAAGAGAAGGCGAGGCGCCCTTTTCTGAAGAGAATGACAAACCCTGAGTCAAACAAACAGAATCCTGTGAAGACGGCAGTTTCGGCTGAGATAAGGAAGGTAATGGTTATCGAGCACAAACTCTCCCCTGAATGCAAAAGTCATTCTGCCAATGTGAAATCATATTCACCAAAGAGCAAGCCATTCTTGGAAGCCAAAATTCATTCTCCAAATAAGAAGACTTCCTCTGGTATTAAAACCAGTATACGAAAACACAAGCCTTCACCTATTACCAAAGCCTCCTCACTAGATCCCCCCGAAATTATCAAGCGGGAAATTTCGTCGCCTTCTACAAAAGTTGAAGTTGGACAGAAACGAGATACCTCAACTGACAATAAGATGCCAAGAGATGAGAAGAAAACAAATTATTTGTCCAAGAAACATTCTCCTTCTGTGCAGTTGAAACCTGTGAAGGTGAAACCATCATCCTCGCCATCTGGCACTTTAGATGGTACACATGGGAAAGGCAGAAAAAGCAGCGATGTTGAAATTGGCAGAAAGATGGCGGCACATAAATTATCTGATGGGAAAAAAGGGGCACCTCCCACTGCCTCTTTGTCCCCCAAAATTTCCCTCTCTAGAACAATATCCTTAAAAGCAAGAAGAGCCAGAAGCTTAAAACCTGTGTCTATGCTGAAAGATCAAAATAGGATGTGCAAAACTGAGACTAAGATATCAAACGATGAGAAGGTCCCTGAGAAAACACTGCATGTCATCAAGACAGAAATTGGGAACAATTTATCTGAATTCATTCCAAATGAACACGTTATTCCGATTCCATCCCCCTCGTCACCTAAGTCTTTGTCCAATGAAAAGCCATCATCTCTGTCATCTCAGGAAGAAGAAGAGACTGAATACACTGATAGTGAAGCAGATGATTTTGTCTCTGACTATGATACAATTGAAGAGATTGGGGGGATCGAAACAGCGGAAGATACTAACAACGAGACTCGTAGAAAGAGTACAGTTATTTCTGAAGATAAATATGGTACTCCTTCGAAATTGAAGTTCAGGAGGGGAAAGGTAGTCGACCTTCAATCTGATAACAGCAGTCCTAGAAGGCTCAGATTTAGGAGGGGAAGAGTCTTGGGAGAAGACCAAAATGGCAAGGGTGATTTGAAAAGGAGAATCTTTAAAAAGGGGAGATCAAATGATGACAAAAATGGTACTGACCCTTCTTCAAAAAAAGTAGTCTTAAAGCATCAAGACGTGCAGGGGAAGAAAGACGCTCAAGGTTTGTTTAATAATGTTATTGAAGAAACGGCAAGTAAGCTTGTTGAAAGCAGGAAAAGTAAGGTTAAGGCCTTAGTCGGTGCTTTCGAAACAGTGATATCTCTCCAAGAAACTTAACCCTCTTTGCAGACTGTCACTCGAGTCAAAAATAAATATTTCTTCATGTTAAGCTTCTAATAATGCAAATATACTAGTTGATTTTATCACAGCAGGTTATAAATAGATTTCTCAGGCGATCAGATTGGAGTGCTTGCTTGTCTACTAATGATCCCTACATGGTTTCATGCCCATTGCTTCAAGGGTATGCTCTTTTTTTCTTCTTTCTTAAATTTTAGACTAAAGGGCAAGGAAGAAACGTTTGTCTTGAGCTGTCTCATTTAACGGCTTATGAATGCTATCTCTGACTTAATACGAGGTTTTGTTGGTTTCTTTGTCGATGTATTGTCCTTTCGGTTTAAACTGAAGACAGAATGTCCTTTTTATCGGTTTAAACTGAAGACAGAATGTGCACTATTGCTCGAGTGAGTGATATCCCTGATGGATATTGTATTCGTATATAGAATTCAATGACTACCGTTTGGGATTCTCTGTCATCTTCGCTTCAATAATTTCCTCTTTTTTTCTTTTCTTTTTATTGTGCTCAATTTGTAAGATACTTTGAATGCTCATGGTTCTCATAAATACAGTCGTTATCATCCTTTGTATTTGTCCTAAAGTATCATTTACAAACCCTATCTTGAAATGACAAGTATATATATAGCAAATTAGCTATACTTTTATGCATTCACCTTGTTCAAAGCGACACACCTTTGGGTGGTCCAACTTGAAAATTTAACAGTTATATTCATCCGAATCTTTATAATTTGATTAGCCATTATTTGGTAAGAATTAAAGTTAGATTTTTAGTAGATTTTGATAAAAGTTGATGAAATGTATGGTTGAAAAGTTGTGGATTCATAAAATGTATGGTCAAAGTTAGTTGTTAAATTTGATTTAGATTAAAATCTGGATTTTATTTTCTACCAAAAAGGGACATGTATATGAGACAAATTTTCAAGATTCTTTGTTATGTCATGATGTTTGCAGTAAAATGAAATGCAATGCTTATTTTTGTCTAGATATTGATCAGCATATTCTATTGTCCATCGTAAATTAGAAGGCCATGTCTGTCCTTTTGAAACTTAGCCTGTTTGGTGTAGATCAAAAGTTCGTAAAATTTTAAGTCAAAGTTAATAATTAATTTTAATCATATATTTTATTGGACAACAACTTTTCTTTTACGTATTTTATCAAAATCTATTAAAAATTTGATTTTAATTTACACCAACACGAGAGCTAAATTCATTTCCTAAAATGATTATTGCCAAGGACTTTGCAAGATGTGAAGGTAGAATTTCTTTGGTACAAATTTATGGTTTCCTCCAATTCTCCTTCACCTCACATGTTGAAAGAATTAAGTTTTGTTTCAGGGTGGGTCATTCAATACTTAATGGTTTTTGATAAATAAATATGTCATGTTATTCATCTCTGAGATTAGAAAATGAATATGCTTGATCTTGTTGATTTTCGAGTTTTAGTCCCACTTAATTTTGAGCTCAAAGTTTGCTCAAATTAAAACCATTTCCATAATAAAGTTGACGGGAATGATAGAAATTGATGGCAGATCTCAAGTTTTTCAAATAAGATTTTTATTTACTTATAGGCTATCCAAAATATGAAAATAATGATCATTGACAAAATGCATGCTAAGAAGATGCTATTTTTTTTTTATCATTCCAAATATTAGAGTAAGTTGGTAGTAACTTCAACAAGCAAATATTTTGTGTTTATGTAATGGGAAAGAAATTTTAATAATTAGCAAAGGTAGGCATAGTCATAGTCGTGTCCATTAAATCATGCTAGCAATTCGAAACATACCTTTTAAAATCTCGAACGCTACTCACAATTTTGAATTGTCGGATAGTTCAAGTGAAATCACCATTTTTTTTTTTAAATCGTTATATTTCTTCTAAAAATTTGAAAGTTACATCTATCACATGTTTATGAAGTCGCGCTCAATATTTGCGACAAACATGACATACTTCACGTGACTCGACTCGATTCGACTCGACAACCTGGATCATTTTAAGATAGAAAGATTGGACGGCTATGGATGCACGCATAACTATTGTTAGAACGGATGCTAAAAATAGGTTGAATCGAGGTTTAGAAGAGGAGAAAAATCATTATGAGCAGCACAATACAGACAAATGAGAGGTAAACTATTTTCAACCGATGAAGACAAATAAAGGAAGCAGAGTCGATAAGTTAAGCTAGATGCACCTGATTGACTGCCTTTGTCTACTTGCATTGTAATTGTATCAATTGCCCCGCCCACACCTTCGAATATTTTAATGCAAAATAGCATCATTTGGTAACCACCATTTTTCTATTTTTTTCATTCACCACAAATATATTTTAATTTTCTTTTTCCAATGTGAATCTTCAAACCCCTTTAACCCCGCAGATTTTGCAGATTCTGAAACTATAACTTTTTCTCTTTTATGGCAAAAATTAAACCTTGAATAAGTCAGTATTTCTCGCATGTTTATTCAGGTAATTTTTTTAGTTTTGTTTTGTTTTACCTATTTGTGGATTTGCCCCTTGCATTTACACGCGAATCCTATTTTTTTTTTTACTCGTTGCAGGTGGGTCTTTTTGCTATGATTTCTGGGCTGGTGCTTAGAGTACTGAATTTGAGCTGAGGTTAGAATTTTGGGGGCTGATTTCAAGATTTTTTGGGATCTAGACCAGTTCGTGCTAGTTTATTTTGAAGTCAAGCTGTATGTTTTCTTTTGGGTTTTTTAAACAAAAATTGGTAATATGGGGTCCTTGAAAAATATATTCTAAGTGAAAATTTATGCTTCTCCTGTGTAATTATGAGTAAATTGAAGTGGGTTTTGGTTATAAATATGATATGATTTGGGCTCCTTTTTTTTTTCATGAATACAGATTCAGCTGACTATTTGTTGTTACTTTAATTGGATTTGATAACTTTAGGTCCTCCTCCTCCTCATTTGTGAATTATGTAATATGATACGGTGTTGGAAGTGGATTGATAATCTGAAATTCTAATGCTGTCATGTTTCGGTATTAATGATTCCCTACTTTGGTTTGTGTTTTTGCTTGTTTCTTATTTGCATACTTGAACAACTGACATTTGTTGCAGAGTAAACCACCACCTATAATTCTCCCTAACGTAAATAAAGCAGCAAGAAACCACAGGTAAAAAGTTTGTAAAGTGAATGAGTCGAAGTGGAATGTCCACTCCAGAACTTCTGCCGAAATCATAAGAGTAGAGCTCTACGAAGTGAGCTATATCTTCTCAAGTCAAGTGGAGCATGCATGAAGTAGTAAAACCCGTCTACCACGTATACAATAAGCAACTAGAGGGTAGAAGCATTACTTCTAGAAATTATAAAATGAAAACGTGTTAATAATAAAATTATCATTTCCTTCTCCAAATAAGATTCAATTCTACAACCAATCAGTTAATAGCTGACTGCTCCACTTCTAAGCTATTAAAGATTAGATCTCATCTCAGTTTTTGCAGTCTAGCTTCCTCTTCAATGTGGAAGCGCTTCACCTTTCCCTAAGTTGATCCACTGATACGAGAGCTCAAGCCACTTTTCTTTTTTGCATTCATTCAATTCAAATATCAGATTATTGATTGCACCAATTCATCCATTATCTGCTGGATGAGCAGCAATGAAGTTGATAATAAATACAGAAGCTCTGGTTAATCAGTTAGGAAACATTGAAACATCACACCCCTCCACCAAAATGAGTATGACTGTTTACCTAACTCCCTGGAGTTAAAGCTTTATTCTACAATACAATATATTTTTGCATGACTTTCTTATGTCCTGTTAATGTAGAATACAAAGGAACCAAGAACGAGATTGAGAAAGAAAGAGAAGAATAAGAGAAGAGAGAGAAGAAAGGGGAGAGAATATAGAAGAAATTGGGGGAGAGAGTATTAATTTATTTCATAATCAAAGTCTACTATTACAATGTATAGGCCCCTTTATATAGGGCAAAGAAGCTAAAAAAATAAAAAAAACCAGAATCTAATCAAAATATTAAAACTAATCTAATATGGCCCTAGTTTGAGCCCCGTTCTTTCAAAACCTTATTTTTTTTCCAAATTTATTTTTAACCACACATTCTCTCAATAAAATAATTTACACGTAAACCGAATTTTTTTTTACTTTTTAACCGCACAATCTCCAAAAAATCACTATTACAAAACCAATTTTTTCAACAAGATGGGGCTCAAATAAAGGCAGAACCTAACTAACATAATTTGAATCAAACTACTTTAAATCTTCATTTCCCATCACCTATACAATCAGTTGTTTTCCTAAATTTTACTAAATGCTGGTGTCAAGCTAGTGATAGTTGATGAGAGTCCAATTCATTTGATGTGTTCTCTCAGTTCCAATAAAATGCATCCCGGTCAAGTATGAGCTGGAGATCAGAAAATTTTGCTGGTAAAACTTATAAGTTCTCAAACAAAGTTCGGGCTTTAGATCCAGACACCACAAGCTGATAAGGTGGTTATTAATTCTCACGAGGGATTCTTTATTTTTAATTAAAAATCCTAACCCTAAAAATCTAACAAGTCACAAACTAATCATAGCAATTGGAATGTGTACTGTGATGAGCAATTTTAATTGTTAACTCTATTGGGTTTGAGCCATGATAAACTGAGACAAAACTTGTCAATGGTGTATTCCTTGCATGGAAGGACACTGTGATAGTTAAAAAACAAATACATTTTAAGATTTTGGCCTAGAGATTGGGCAAGCTGTCATTTTCTTGTTGGTTTGTTTCTGACACAGCTTGTTATTTAGTCCTTTGGTTATATTTGTAATATACAATTTATGATGATAACACTTGTTTGATTGATAAATTTGGCTGATATTGAGTTTCAGAATGAAAGATACTTATTTATTCCTGTTGCTATTAGCAGGTGAAGACTATGATTCTCACGAAGCAATACCGCTGCATCCACTCGGCCAGTTGTCTCTGCACAAAAGGGCATCTTAATGAAGAAGTCATTTTCCTAGTTTTTCATCACTTAAATTGGAACCCAATGTTAATTGCAACACTTTCTTGCGCATGCAAATGGTTTGATGATCTTGCTAAGCGAGTCCTGTGGAAGGAGTTTTGTAGGACACGAGCTCCTAAGATGACGCTTGATTTGCAATCTAGTGGCATTCACAGTATTGATGGGAACTGGAGGGCACTCGGGAAACTGCTAATACACTGTTCTGGATGTAGGAAGGGTGGCTTGTTCAATAACATTGACATTCCTGGCCACTTTGTCCATAGGACACGATTCTCAAGGACATCTGGGAAAAGCTTTCTATTACCACAATGCAGAACGGATGTTTTGTATGTGTCTGATCCTTGCGAACATCTTGATCAAGGGGATGAAGGGGACGTTGGATTCTTTCGTGGAATATTTAAATGCTTTGCAATGTCAAAGGTAAGGAAAGTACTGATTAACAGAGGCGCTCCACTTCATCCTACAGAGGTGTGTCCCTATTGCAGAGCAAAGTTGTGGAACATGCTACAAGCAAAGATGATACCGTCAAGTGCCAGCTGCAGGTTAGGTGCTTATGAAGACTGCATTGATTATTATGTCTGCCTTAATGGACATGTGCTTGGTACTTGCATCCTCTTGCCCTTGTCTGATACAGAAGAAGCATCTGAGTGACATTTTGGTGGAATTCAGGTACGTTCTTTTTTAATTCTGGTTCAATTTTGACGTTCGCAGCATGTTTGGTAAGCGTTACTGGATAGTATTGGAGGTGACTGCACCGTACTAAAAACAAGATATCTCCTTTTTATTATTTAATATAGTCTAGTCTTATACAACAGTGTACCAAACATGCATTTATGTTCTCATTTCACTTCCAAGTTTCTCTAGAGGCGGTTGGTTTAATGCTATTTCATTGATAGGCATGTAAAATTAGCACTTATCGTGGGATCACTAATCTGATGTCCTTTGGAGCATCTCCAAGAGACTATATACAAGATGCTTTCTATTTCAAAGAGTCAATGCTTAAAAATATACTCTAAAAGACTCTCTTACGTTATAACGATTGCATTTAGTAAGTTACATATTTCAATACTTCACCCCTTAAATTATTCAAATGACATTTTAATTGATTGGTCATTAATATAAAAAAAAATATATATTAACTAAACGAAGAGGAGAAATCATTTCTTGAAAAAAACAATCAGAAGAGCTAGAATACATGACATTGTTGGAATGTATAAAAAAAATTACTATCTAAATTTAAATATGATTTCAATTGTACATAAGATGATCTTTATAGACAGAGTCTTTTGAAGATGATATTAGACATTCTTAATACTTATTGAGTTGCCGTGATTGAACTCTTCAATTATTGAAAAATTCTTCTGCAACTTGTCTGATGAATGACAAATTTATTACCAGTAGTGCAATATCAAGCATATCGATGCGCCTGTCTCATAGAAATTTGGTGGATGAGAAGTAGGTATGCCTCACATGGTGTTCAGCAGAACTCGTTGTCTTTGAAAGTTGAGTTCGAATGTACACAAATCTGCTGCTCTGTAATCTATTCCTTCCAACTGACATGTTACCAGAGTGCTATTAATAACCAGTTTGTTTCTTTTATTGTTTCTTACAAGGTGGTTCTATAGACTATGTTGTCTATGTATACATTGTATGATCTCCAAATTGTATCAGAAATTTGAACAATCATCTGTAACATTCAACACAATTGGCAGCTCAGTTACCTATCAGTTTCAACTTCTACGAATTAATACTTGCCGGCTGTCTTGACTTTCAGTCATCCTCGTGTATTTCCCTTCTCTTCTTGTTTGCTTCATGATAAGCATATATGGCTGGCTTTGCATTGTGTCTGGCCTATATACAGGGGCATGCAATCTCATAGCATGGTGCAATTCTTTCACCACGGTTGACTTTTAATGTTTTCAGCTATTTGAATGGAAAATCCAAGCCTTTACTGGCTGTTCGAAATATAAATCCTAAACCTATTACTATTTTGAATTTGCATCAAGTTTAGATCCTAATTCAAGTCCAACCCTAACTATTAGTTAGTCTTACAGATAGCATCTTTCAGCTGGGAAGTCACATTCACGACTCTCTTTCTTGTTGCACGTGGCTTGCATGTTTGGTAAAGTGAATTGAACAGTATTTGATAAAGAAATTGAAATTGTGTCCATTATATTGTGTTGTCATGCCTAATACCGTGTATAAAATTTGTTTGCAAGCAGGTACTTGCTTCTTAGAAATATTACTTGCAATCAGTTTGTATCTTATGTGATGGTCTGTATGATACATTCGAGTTGTTGCGACCAAGAAAAAGCAAAAAGAACACTGCAATCCTCTCTGAGGCTCCTGCTTTTTTTCCCTATTGGCTGTAGAAATGCTTTTCCCTTTTTCTCTTATCCTTGTTAGTTTCCAATTTGTTATGTCCAAGAAGGTTGCCTATATTGTTCTTCTGACCAATTTGCACGAGCAATGGCAATGGAAAAGGTTTTCTGCCGAGTACATAAAGCATTATTTACTTCTAAGCACTAGCATATAGGCCATGTCCCACGAAAGAAGCCAAAGATATTGCCGGTCCAACGAAAAAATAGATGACGAGTAGCTACTTCAGAGACTTGAACGATGAATCTCAGGTGCAGGCTAGCAACACACTCTCTTCGTTGGAAGTTGGCAACCAGCAGCAACTCAAGAATACGTATCACTATTTTGGCCAGGTTATTAGTTTCTTTATACGCTCTCTTGCAATTCAGTTGACAAATCTCTCAGTCTACTAGCAAAATCCATGATACTTCCGTCTTCTGTTCCATAACTTCCTTGGTGCGGCATTTATAGGTGGATTACTACTCCAAGATGTGGCAATTCCTAATAAAATCATTAGAATAATTAAAAAAAACTTGTTCCATATTGGCTGGAGATGCTCAAAGCCAATCTCCAACCATTGTTTTGATTGGCCATTGTAGTGAATCACGTGTAATGGTTGATCCTCAGCACCACACCAATTACACACCAATTGAATTAATAAACTCAAATGACAAATGGAATTTTATTAATTCGGAAGGAAACGATAACAGCAGAAGAAGAAATTACAGAGAAATTGATGAAGAAAGAGAAAGAGGTAGAAGAAGACTTGGAGAGGAAGAATCCAATTCACATCACACTTTTTCCATTCTCATCATTACAATTATATAACCAACCAGCAAGGAAGAAAACGTGAATGTTAGGAAGGAAAAACATGACTGACATATAAAATTGATTACAACTCAAACGACATCATTTACAACTCGAAACGACACTTTTATTCCTAACTAAAACAACGCCTGTTGAATTTGAAAATTGGTTGTGACCGTTAGTCCTCCTCTTCTTCTTTCCCTCTTGGCTTGCGTCTGCTTTTCTTCTTGTTTTGCTGCCACTTCCATTGATCCTCTTCTTCTCTTTCGTAACATCCCTTCCCCTTAGACCAACCTTGTCCCCAAAGTTCAGAAGATGGAGGGATATCACTCCCATTTGGTTCTGGTAACTCAAAAACGGGTACCTCTTTCTCGCCAATTTTCTTCTTCAATAGTGATACGTGAAAAACAGGATGAATATGAGCTCCAGCAAGTAACTCCAACTTATATGCGACCTTTTCCAGTCTCTGAATTACTCTGTAAGGGCCATAGTATTTTGCAGTCAATTTCATGTTAACTCTTCTAGCCACGGAGTGTTGAGCAAATGGTTGCAGTTTAAGGTATACCCAGTCTCCTAGCTGAAATTCTTGTTCACTTCGATGTTTATCAGCATATAACTTCATCTGAGCTTTGGCCTGTGCCAAATTTTCTTTGAGGATCTGGTCCATCTTGTGCGTCTCTTGAAGCAATTCGTCCACTACTGTCACATTGATATGTTGGTATGCACCTAATGCCAATTGAGGGGTTTGATTCCATAAAGGGCCTCAAATGGGGTCATTTTAATAGAGGTGTGGAGGGTGGTATTATACCACAACTCCACCATACTCATCCATCTATTCCGCTGCTTGGGATGCCGGTGAGCCATGCATCTAAGGTACATTTCTAAGCACTAATTCAGCCCCTCCGTCTAGCCATTCGTTTGAGGGTGATAAGCAGAGCTCAGTTGTAATTTAGTTCCCAGTTGTTTGAATAATTCTTGCCAAAATGCACTTGTGAAGACTGTCTCTATTTGAAATGATACTCTGTGGCATCCCATAAAGCTTGAAGATGTTATCTAGGAATAGCTTTGCAACATTGGCCGCTGAGAAAGGGTGTGATACAGATAGGAAGTGGCCATATTTGGTGAACTTATCTACCACCATCAAAATGGCATTCTTGGCTCCAGAATTGGGTAATCCTTCTATAAAGTCCGTTGAGATGTGGTTCCAAGGATATTGCGGTTCAGGCAATGGTTGTAGCAGGCCAGGATAGGCAACATGCTTCCCTTTACACCTTTGACATGTGTCACACTCCAAAACCTCTTGTCTAATTTCCTTCACCATTCCAGGCCAAAAGAAGTGACACTTAGCCCAGTAAATGTTGGCCTGGACCCCAGAGTATCCTCCTTCCTGAGATGAGTGGATAGCCTCAATTAATTTTCGCCTCACACCTACTTCAGAGCCAATGTAGATCTTAGATTTATACTTAAGCAACCTATCCTTGTAGGTGTAGTCAGATTCTGATTTTCCATCAAGAAGTAAGGCGCTGATTTTGTTTCCAGCTTCCTCATCCCCTTGGTAACTTGTAATCACTTCATGAATCTAAGCTGGGGTCATGGTTGTTATGGTAAAACATTCAGCTTCCTCATTATTCTCTCGTCTGGACAGGGCATCTGCTACTTTGTTGTCTATCTCCTTCTTATATTGGATCTCATAGCTAAGGCCTAATTGTTTGGTTAACCATTTCTGCTGCATTGGGGTCTTAATTCTTTGCTCCGGCAAATATTTAAGGGACTGATGGTCAATTTTATGATGAAGTGATGACCTTCTAGGTAGTGCCTCCACTTCCCTACTGCTGTCACAAGTGCTAGGAGTTCTTTCTCATTTATGGGTAGACCAAAATTCCCATTGTTGATCCCTTTACTTAGGTAGGCAATAGGTCTCTTATCCTACATTAAAACAGCCCCCATTCCACCATGACACGCATCAGTTTCTATCATAAAGGGAATAGACCAAAATTCCTACTGTTGATCCCTTTCCTTAGGTAGGCAATAGGTCTCTTATTCTACATTAAAACAACCCCCATTCCACCATGACATGCATCAGTTTCTATCATAAAGGGAATAGTAAAGTCTGGGGGAGCCAATACAAGAGTAGTACACATAGCAAGTTTTAATTCTTGGAAAGCCAGATCAGCTGCTTCATTCCACTGAAACTTATCCTTCTTCAAAAGATATGTTATTGGTCTGGCCATAGCCCCATATCCTTTCACAAACTTTCTATAGTAGCCAGTAAGTCCTAAGAACCCCTTTAACTGTTTGACATTTGAAGGTATAGGCCACTCTTGCTTAGCACCAATCTTGGAGGGATCTATAGGCACTCCTTCAGCTGTTATAATATGCCCTTAGTATTTTGTTTTGGATTGCCCAAATGAACACTTACTCCTTTTAGCATAAAGTTGGTGTTCCTTCGATAGCTTTAAAACCTCAAACATATGCTTGCTGTGGGTCACCAAGTCCTTGTTGTAGACAAATATGTCATCAAAGAAGACCAACACATATATCATGAGTTGTTCCCTGAAAACTTCATTCATCAAGCATTGGAAAGTGGTAGGAGCATTTGTGAGTTCGAAGGGCATTACCCTGAATTCATAGAGCCCTTCATGTGTTTTAAAGTCTGTTTTGTGAATGTCTTCTTTAGCAACCCTAATTTGGTGGTACCCTGCTCTCAAGTCTATCTTGGTAAACCATTTCGCTCCTTTTAATTCGTCTAGTAGCTCATCAGTCAGGGGCATAGGTACTTATCCTTGATGGTAAGGCTATTTTGCTGCTTATATTCTACAGAAAACCTCAAAGTACCATCTTGGTAAGGCTATTTTGCTGCTTATATTCTACAGAAAACCCCAAAGTACCATCTTTTTCTTAACCAGCAGGACATGAGATGCATAAGGGCTAGTGCTTGGCTGAATTATTCTACTCTCCTTCATCTCTTTAACTAGCCTTTCAATCTCTATTTTTTGTATGTAGGGGCACCTATATGGCCTCAGTTTGAAGGGTTGTGCCCTTTCTTTAATTGGTATGTGATGATCGTTAAACCTGAGTGGAGGCAAGCCTTTTGGTTCAGAGAAAACCATTGAAAATCGTCCACCACTGTCTGAATTTCAGTTGGTACTACTTCTATTTCCTTGTCAATACTTAAGTCAACTTGTGCTATCACTCCATAAGTTTGCCCCTTGAACCATCTCATTTCCTCCACTTCTGTCATCATATGACATTCTTCATTAACAGCTTCCTTACTTAGTTCCATATGGGTACTACCATGAGTGAAGGTTATACTTCCATTGCAGAAATCAAAGAGCACAGGATTGAACTAGCTCAACCAATCAACCCCCAGAACCATGTCACTACCTCCCAATTTGAGGACCCTCAACTGATACAGAAACTCCAAATCTTGTATCCTCCAAGTCAATGGGTTGCAGATGGTATTACTGACCAATTTCTCCCCACCTGCCACTGTCACATTCACTGGCTTAACTGGCTGCATTCTGTAATTGAGGTCCATGGCTAAGTGCTCATCAATAAAGCTATAGGTGCTCCCACTATCAATAAGGATGGAGACCCTCCTGTTTTTGATGCTCCCTGAGAGTCTAATAGTCTTGGTTCGATTGTTGCCCATCAAGGCATGAATTGAAATCTCCATTACTTCACTTAATTCATTCTCTACTTCTTGCTCCCCCTTCCCTCCAGGTAATTCATCATCTTCCCCTTGTTCCTCCTCATTTATAAGTATGAAATTCAGCATCTTATTCCGGCATACGTGGTCACATGTGTACTTCTCATCACACCTGTAGCACTGCCCCAGTTCTCGCTTGGTTTGGAAATCAGAAAGTGTGATAGCTTTGAATTTCAAGGGGTTGCTTGGGGTATTTGTATTTGGTTCAGTATGGGGTATATCTTTATGGGTGGTTCTAGTTGGTTTGGTATTAGGAGGGGTCCATTTGGCTGGTGCATAAGGTTTATAAAGCTTTGCTCCTTTATTTATGGTTGTAATGGTGTTCTCCTGCAACAGAGCTACCTCAAAAGCTTGACTAAGGTTGTAGGCTTAATGATTTTCACCATAGATTTGATCTCTTCCTTCAGGCCACTAGTAAAAATAGATATGTAATCGGATTTAGGTAAATGAGGCAATGACAACATCACATGTGATTTCAGTTCTTCAAATTGTTCTCGATATTCAGCAATAGATCCCTTTTGCCTTATCTTGTTGAAAACTTTATTTACTTCTTCAACTGTGTTTTCTGCAAACCGTCGACAAATTTCGATGGAAAATGTTCTTCAATCCGCACCTGGAAAGCTGGTTATAAACCCATGGAACCATATATCTGCTTTTCCCTTCAAATACATTTCAGCAATGCCCACTTTCATTTCCTCAGGCACTCGATGAATCGAGAAATGCTTCCTAGCCTTCCTTACCCATTCTCTAGGCCCTCCCCACTAAAGTATGGAAAATCAATTTTAGGGATTTTTGTGTTCAATTTGTAATCTCCTCTATTTATTCCTTGAGAAAAAGAATGCCCTGTCACCATGTTCAATACTCCCTCCTCTGATAGAATGGGAGTCTGTTGGTCCTCTACTTGTATCCCTTTGCCGTTTCCTTGGGGCGAAGAATTCGCAGAACTAACTGATACTCCACTCATCTTAGCCAACATCCCCACAATGTTCTCATATTTTTTGTTCCTTTCCACCATTAACCCTTCGAGTGTATCATGTCTACCATAGAGATGCTTCACGACTTGGTTCGTGTTTTGATAAGCTACACCAATTGGCCCAACACCTTATCAGTCCTTTTAATCTGCTCTTCCTGGGATTTGTTTCGAGTTTCCATTTCTCCCAAGTCACGTACTGTTCTGATACCAAATGTAATGGTTGATCCTCAGCACCACACCAATTACACACCAATTGAATTAATAAACTCAAATGACAAATGGAAATTTATTAATTCTAAAGGAAACGATAACAACAGAAGAAGAAATTACAGAGAAATTGATGAAGAAAGAGAGGTAGAAGAAGACTTGGGAGAGGAAGGATCCAATTCACATCACACCTTTTCCATTCTTCTCATTACAATTATATAACCAACCCGCAAGGAAGAAAATGTGAATGTTAGGAAGGAAAAACATGACTGACATATAAAATTGATTACAACTCAAACGACATCATTTACAACTCGAAATTGCACTTTTATTCCTAACTAAAACGACGCCGTGTTGAATTTGAAAATTGGTTGTGACCGTTAGTCCTCCTCTTCTTTCCCTCTTGGGTTGCGTCTGCTTTTCTTCTTTTGCCGCCACTTCCATTGATCCTCTTCTTCTCCTTCATAACATCACGTCTGCCTTTTCACGTTTTCAGTATTTGGATTTGCTCGGATAGCCCAATCCAAGCATGTGCAAGGAGGGGTCAATTGGGTGTACATGACCCTTAAATGCAATCAAAACAGGAGGTAAAGTGCCAAGCTTCCACAATGTTAAATTTGAATTCAGATCCTGCAAGAACCCGGGACAGATTAAGAAAAAAGGCACGTTACTGAAAACTGGGTCACTGAATCGACGATCTCAAAAATTTAAATGTATACAACTTTTTGTCAGGTTTCAAGTTTAACCTGTTATTTACCTTAAAGCAAGAAACACAGAACATTTAAGTTCAGAATCATTTTTCTCAGGTAGTTAAATTACATCAGAATCACGCTGATAGACAACATCATCTGAGTATACCAAAGGTTAGGAAAGAGGTGCACAGTACATTCATATAATCTTCTTAGCATAGGAAAAGATTAATGAAAGGGAGAAAAGAAAATTCCTGATGAAATAATAAGCAACTTTCAATCTCAGGTGTATTGTTAAGAATAAACAAGGAAACGAGGACTGAACCTCAAATTATAACCGCCACATGCTAGAAGAAAGCCCATTATAATTCACACAAAGCCAATAGCATACTCCTAATTGATTTGACAAGGTTTTTTTAATCAATCTTGAGTCATCAAACTCTCCATCCAGTTTTAAAAGAGAGAATCTCACCCAAAAATTCAGTAGTTACAGAAAACCCAGGCTTGATCACCGTAAACTAAAATAAATTCTAATTGATCACTTGAGTGTATCGAATGTCGTGCAGAAACATATCCTCTCTCTTGTACAACATTAATAGATATTAACAAAAGTCTAGCACGAGTTGTGTTTGAATATTCACAAGAAGTTTAATTTGACTATCAGATAGACAGATACCAACAATTAGCTGCCACGATGAGACACAATTGTCACTAAAATGACCAACTCAAACCACAAAAGACTGATCTAAGGTCATAATATAATCCCGTAGTATATAATAAGTCACCCATGCCTGGGTATAGAAGCTCAGCTCTGCTCAAACTAAGGAACAAGTCAGCATAGCATCTAACATAACGAAGTGTGATGCATACCAGCATAGCAGAATCCATAACTGGTCACGCAAGATTGTGCAGTCACCCACTAGAACCAAAAACCAGCAAGTTGATGCAGCGAAACCAGAAATTTAGGCAGGTCCTTACAGCAGTACGAGTCCCTTGTAATCCAGAAATATCAACTATCCTTCTCTCCAGGTAAACTGAATTCTATAAATAATTGCTGAAACTTTTATAATATTGCCAACACAATATACTAAGTTCACCGTCAAAATCTAATCGACCACTGCATCTCTCCTTTTTCTGAGTGGCCGAGATGACTTACCAATACAGACATCTGTCCTTGAATTAACAACCTTCACCCTAATGATTTGCATCCTCTTTGTATGTGTATGGGTGATGTTTTCCTTTAGAGCTTCGGATCTACTCTACCCTTCAATCCTGTGCTTTCATATAATCTTATCAAAGAGACTTCACACATTCCTCACCTCAACTGCACTGTGAGCAGGTGCCTTTACTAATCCAATGTTATCCATCATACGTCTAACATTTTCTGCATCTGCCCACCTTCCGAGTGCAGAATAAATGTTTCCCATTAATACATAATTTCCGGTGTTTTCTGGCTCTAACTGGAACAGCCACTTTGCAGCCACCTCTCCCAGTTCAACATTTTCATGAATCACACAAGCACCGAGTAATGCACCCCAAACAGAATGGTTTGGTTTAAAAGGCATACTTTCTATCAGTTCATAAGCTTCTTCAAGTCGGTCAGCACGACCAAGAAGATCAACCATGCAAGTGTAGTGATCAGTTCTAAGGCTCTCCTGGTAATTTTTGTGCATGAAATTAAATAAATTTAAGCCATCATCCACCAAGCCCACATGGCTGCACGCGTGCAAAACAGAAGTAAAGGTGACTTCATTAGGTTCGACCCCAGATTGAACCATCTGATTGAAAAGAGAGAGAGCAACGTCACCGTGTCCGTGTTTTCCATAACCAGCTATTATCACACTCCAAGAAACAATGTCCCTATTCTTCATGGAGATCCCATTGAAGAGTTTATGAGCTAATTCTAAGCTTCCACACTTCGAGTATATATCAACCAAACCAGTGGCGATGTCAGTCTTGGAAATAAACCCTGCTCTTATCAGGTAACCATGTATATTCAACGTCTGCTGCAGGTCTGCTACCATGGCATACGCAGGAAGGAGACTTTTCCAGGTTGCATCATCGGGCTTAATTTCTTCCAACAGCATTTGTTTGAAAAGTTCTAAAGATTCTCTTGCAAGCTTGTTATGAACACACCCGGAGAGAACTGCATTCCATGGTACAGTTCTCTTTTTAGATGTCCTGGAGAAAACCCTGAAACTAAGTTTAACACAATTACATTTTGCATAAAGGTCGATCAGTGCAGTTTCAACATTAACATCACAATCAAGCTTTTGCCTGATTGCCCAACCGTGCAAACATCTACCAAGCCTCAAATCAGGCAAATTCGTACACGCTGCAAGAAGTGAAGCCAATGTCACCTCATTTGGCCTCACATCTTCAATCTGCATCATTTGACACAGCTCGACTGCACTTGTCCAATCAGCATGCAATATGTACCCATTAATCATAGTAGTCCAAGTCACCACATCCCTCTCCACCATCCTATAAAAAACTCTACTTGCTTCATCCACTCTTCCGCATTTCACATACATGTCCATCAAAGCATTTTGAGCTGCCAATCTTTTCCCTAAACCCTTCTCCTCCACCAATAAATGCACCTCTCTCCCCACTTCCAAGTTCTTCAAATAACCACAAGCTGGCAAAACCGAAAGAACCGTTGCACAATCAGCCTCCACTCCACTATCCACCATTTCCCTGAAAACCATCACAGCCTCTTTAGCACTATCATTCCGAAAATACCCACTGATCATCGTGTTCCAAGAAACCACCCCTTTCTCCTTCATTGCATCAAACACTCTTCTAGCCCCCTCTTTATCCCCACATTTCATATACATTGCCAACAAGCAATTCCCCACAAAAGTCCCCGACCCAAACCCACTTTTAACAGTCAATCCATGAACCAAAACACCCAAATCAAGCAACACCAAATCCCCACAAGCTCGAATAACAAATGGGTACGTGTACTTATCCGGATAATGCCTACAAGACTCGAGCATTTCCACAAACAGTTTAAGCGCCCCATGAGGATACCCATTTTCAGTGTACATTCTTATCATGGCCTTGTACGAAAGCAAGGTTCGATCAGACAATTCATCAAACAGTTTGCAGGCGTAATTCACCTGGCCGCATATTGCGTACGCCGAGATCAGCAAAGAGAGAAAGTGGGTACGGTTGGATAGCAGGCCTAATGTTATAACATGGGCGTGGAGTTTCTTGGTGGTTGGCAGGGATTTGGCGGTGGTGCAGTCGCGTATGAGTGACTCACATTGTCCAGAAGTAGTTGGGAGAAGGCGTTTCAGAGTTTTGGACAGAGATTGCGCCGGGCCATTCATGAATGAATTTCCAACGACTGCTTTGCTAGCTCTACTCTGTTGCTCTTGCAACCTTTGACCTACTTTAAACTTTAAGTCCTACCTAATGATCTAAATTTTAATTTGAGTCAAAAAAATCAATAAATAATTTTAATATTCACAATTATATAATCATACATTTCATCATTTTTTTTTATTTATCAAAATCTAATTTAATTCCTCTTAAATAGGGGGCTAAATAATGTATTTTTTTTAGCATAAGTACTTATTCATCATTTATAAATTAAACAATATCTAAGTTTTGACATTTTCAAATAAAATAATTTTTATTTAATTGAAAATACTTTAAAAATTACATTTTGTAAAAAGTTTTAATTTCTATTTAAATCACCTTCAAATCGGTATTTAACTGCTCTCCTTATTTTCATGTAACCAAGGTATTCTTCTGCCACAAATGAGAGTATATTAATAAAATGTCGGAGGTACCGCCCTCCTTTAACTAAAAAATAAATAAAATCGGGTGGGCCAATCCGATTATAACGATTTGCGAGGATTGGTTAACGCCCAGCCTACTAATCAATACGGGCCGATCCCATAATGGGACCTAGCCATATCAACATATTTTTCAAAAAATATTATTCATTAATCCATTTCTTCTACAATAATGAGAGACAAACACACACTTTATTTCCTTAATCTCACTTGTCCTTTTTGATACGTCTTTAACACAAAACTTTCTCTCTCTTTTTTTTCATCCAAAATCTACTGAAATAGAATTTATTAAACCCTTGTTCGAGCACCATTTTGGGGGAAAATATGTTTTGGAATAGTATTTTTGGAAAATATGTGGATAAAAAATAATGTAAAAGTTTTCAATTTACGAGTAAATTTTTTTCACTGGAGAATGTACGGTTGAAAATGAATTTTTGATATAATGGGATTCAAACAAAGATATTAAATTTTTATCAAGCCACATTATTTTGGAAGAATGTATTTTGATATAGTAGATTGATATAGAATGTGTGGTTGAAAAGAAAGAAAAGTTATTGATATGATGAAAAATATTATTTTATTGAAAAATATATAATTAAAAATGAGTAGAAAAATTAGAATGAGAAAATAATGTGGCTCAAACATATGCTTATTAATATATTGTACTAGTTTAACAATTCATTATCCAAACATGTATATTTTAATGAAATACTATTTCTTTAACAATATTTTAGTTTATTAGAACACAAATAACCCTACTCGCTGTATCTCCAATGCATCTATGGATTGCTTCAAAAATTTATAACAAGCAAAAATAGTTTTTTGTTTTAAAAAAACCATTTCTAATGCAAGCGACGAGACTCTATCAAGCAGACCTAAAATAGGCAATGTCTAGATGGAGGTCTAAATATAAAGGCTCCGTCAGCCATTTAACTCAACAATTTTTTAATCACACATTTCATTAATTTCTATCAAAATCTATTAAAATTTTGATTTAAATCCCCACTAAAAAAGGGCTAATTCTATTTCTATTAGAATATTAAATATTTTTTCCCTTCCATTCTTCTTCCATTATCGTTATTTTAATGTTAACAGAAGTCATGGAAGTGAAAGTACTGGAATATGGATGAAACTCATTAGAAACCAATTTTAAAACTTGATCGTCTATTCAACATCAATGTCACGTCGACTAGAAATCCGTCTATTTAAATATCTACATGGATTGCAATTCACAAAATGCATTAGAGATGCTCTTTATAGATTGATTGTCATTCACCTTTCTTTATTAAGAGTAATTTAGTCTTTTCCTTTATTTAAAATTACTAGTTAGAGTTGAACGTTCATTATATATTATTCTGAAATATTTTATAATTGCTGTAAAGGTAATATTTGATATCAATTTGTTGGGAGTATTTGATGAATCTCAAACGAACTAAAGAAAATAAAATTTTGGATAAAAATTTAAAGAATAAAATTGTACTCTCAAAACTCAATTTCTATAATTCAAATTATTTGTGATGATGAAATACTACAAATGAGCAACATTTTTATACTGCATTTGGTATATAAGAATTAATTGTTAATATATAAATTTAAAAACCTATTAAATCCCTAGATAGATGACTAGAAATAAATTTATCTATAATAACTCTAGATTCACGAAAATTAATCAAATCAAGATTCACCGAGTCTAAATTAATGTGAATATTAATTAATTGAGAATTAATAACACGAAATTCATACATGATAATGATTTTATAGTATTTATTATATATTGAAAAACGAAATGTAAGGTTTATTAAAATAATTGAATTGTAGTAAGGTTAAAATCGTCAAAAAAATAATTCTCACTTGATGTAATATTTAATATGATATGTGCAATTTTGTGTGACCCAATTGTCCACGACCTCATGCTCGGGCTTGAAGTCCTATCTCGACTCAATGTCGTGACCTTGCCCCTCCCGATATGTCCTCTGAAAATATTGGAGTCCTAGGGACAGTAACCTCGAGGACTGGCACCACGATTTCACGAGATTCAGCTGGAAATGTCCTCGGGATAAGTCCTCGGGATGACCTTTTCATGCCCAGGGAATGCGAGTGCTCGAGAACTTCACTTTGTCTTAGATGTCTGCTTGTTTAAAGTCTGAAAGAAATCCTACCCCCTAAGGACTCTAATATGACCCAAGCACCTCAACCCAAGACTCATACGTCTGGGAGAACTCTATCTCAACCATATTACCTAAATTATGATTGGTCTTGCAATTCTAGTATAAATCAAATATCTCTCACGAGTAGGACTCTTCGAGATAAGGATATCCAACTGATTTAGTCATATCAAGAATGTACTACCTACCTCTATAAATATAGAGTCTCAAAACATTATTTAATTACGTTTTAAATTATTTTCCAGCATATAGCCTCACGCATAAAATTCCCTATCTGACTTAAGTATCGGAGAGACGACGATGACACACCTCGACGCCTTTGTTTTAGGTACCGGAAGATCACGTTCGTGCTCATCAACAGTCGTCAAGAACGAAAAAAGAAATGTACGATTTTTGGTAGTATCAGTAATATTGTCCAAAAGATC
>CAIGRB010168496.1:12918-23029 GCA_903798255.1 Fraxinus quadrangulata
ATATATATATATATATATATATATATATATATATCTTTTTGGGCTAAATTTATTTAAAGTTTTTGATCCAAATTGTAATTTATCAAATTGTTGGATACTTAATGAAATTATTTTAAATGGTATTTTTTATTTCCTTCCATTGGCTTTTCCCAAGTATTTTCTAGTGTGGGTCATTTATTAACAAACTTTACGGACATAGTGTTTCAGTTTGAACAGAGCCATCTGTTTGGCTGTCGAAAGAAAACAGTGACGACTATTCTAAAAAGGTTTGAAAGGCATTCAAATGGCCACGAACGAATCTACAAATAGCATACCCCGCTACAGGAAAATTTACACCATTTTCATTGAAAAGTTCCTCTACATTGCGTCTCATTTCCTCTCTCAAATTCTGATACTATTTTTCAAAAGTATAACTACTTTATTGAGTTCGTTGGAATTTCTGCAGATTGCTGCGCTATTTCTGTAGGAGACGAAATTCGTTCTATCTTGAGAGACGATTGCTATATGCTTTTAGCACCATTGAAAATAGCGAATTCGTCTTAAGGATACATCGTGAAGTCGTTGGACTCGAACTAATATTTTGATCCTGTTGATCGTCCCATTATGTTATTAAAATCTATTCAGGTAAATCTATAAGTGTTTGTATCTTCAAATTAATCGAAGTATTTCTGGTTTGTTCTTTGTGTACTCCTTATTGTTTATCTTCTGATTTTGTATTAGAAATGACTACTTTCGGTACTCCACTCCCTAGTACGATCGGAGAAAAACTCAAGAAATTTAATGGGTTAGATTTTATGCATTGGTAATGGAAAATGCTTTTTTATCTGACAACATAAGTTTGGCAAACTTGTTCAAGAAAGATGGACCTTCATACAAAGAGGGTGAAAGTGACATAGAGAAACTGGGTGCGGTTGATGTATGGAAGCACTTGGATTTTCTTTAAGAAACTACGTACTCAATGGAATGGAGAAAAAATATGTGTACTGCATTGCGAAGTATGCGAAAGAAGTGTGGTAATCTTTGGACACCAAGTATAAAACTGAAGATGCAGGCACGAAGAAATTCATTGTCGACAATTTTTCGGATTTCAAAATGGTTGACACAAGACTATCATATCTGAAGTTTAATAAATTTAAATAATACTCAGTGATATCCATGTTGAAGGAATGAAACTAAGCAAATCATTTCAAATTGCTACACTGATCGAGAAATTGTTGCCTTCGTGGAAGGATTTCATGAATTATCTAAAGCATAAGCATAAGAAAATGAAACTTGAAGATATCATTGTCTAGACGAGAATATAATAAGACAATCACAAATGAGAAAAGAGAAGTGCATTTCCTTCAATAGAATCAAAGGCCAACATTGTAGAAGGAGGCTCCAAGACTAATAAAAAGAGGAAGCACAACGGTGAAGGGCAAATTCGTACTACAATGACTCCTAAAAAGTTCAAAGGCAACTGTTATAACTGCGGTAAGGTAGGACATCGGTCTAATGATTGTCGGAAGCCAAAGAATGTCAAAGGAAAACCTTCTTAGGCCAATGTAACACAACATTAAACCTTTCTGATAAGGTGCAAGACATAAACCTTTTCACGATTATTTTTTAAGCAACTTAGTAGGGAATACTGAGGGATAATGGGTGGATACTGGAGCTACTCACCATATAAGTGCAAATCCCTGGATGTTCTTTACCTACAAGACGATAGATCATGATAAACAACTCTACATGGAAAACACTTCATCCTCTAAAGTTGAAGGACATGGAAAGATAGTGCTGAAAATGACATGTGGAGAGGAACTCACTTCAAACGATGTTCTTCATGTGCCTGATATTCGAAAGAATTTGGTATTTGGTTCCCTGTTAAGTAATAATGAGTTTAAGTTAGTATTGTTTAAGACAAATTTGTATTTACAAAGAATGAATGTCTGTAGCAAAGGGCTACCTAAATGTTGGGCTCTTTAAGTTAAATGTAATGACTGTTGTACATCGTACTATGAATAAAATTACATCTTTTTCTTACTTGCTTGAGTTGTTTAATATTTGGTATGAACGATTAGGACATGCAAATTATAATACTTTACGTAGACTAATCAAATTGGATTTATTAAGAAAGTGCGATTTAGATCCTAATCATAAATGCGATATATGTGTTGAAGCTAAAATGACTCGTTTGCCCTTTCATTCTATCAAAAGAAGTACTGAACGCTTAGATTTAATTCACACTGATATATGTAATTTAAAGTTTGTTCTAGGGGCGGTATAAAGTACATTATCACTTTATTTGATGATTGTACTCAATATTGCTATGTGTATTTACTCAAAAACAAAGACGAGACAATTGAAGTGTTCAAACACTATAAGTCACAGGTTGAGGAGTAACATAGCAAAAAGATTAAGTCCATAAGAAGTGATAGATGCGGTGAATATGACTCTCCGTTTGAACAATTCTGTTTAGAATATGGAATTATTTATCAAACTATTGTGCCTTATTTTCCCCAATCTAATGGTATTGCTATTGAAGGAAATGATAAATATTTTCTTGATAAGTTTGGGATTATCTGAAAAACTTGTGGGCAAAAGCTTTGTTCTTTGCCAATTATATTCTCAACAAATTATGTAACACCACATGCTTCATTCTCATAATTATCATGTCCGAATAGATTATGTATTTGTAACGCCACATACAACTAACGTGATAGATGTTTATGCTTTCGTAATATTTATTTAGTGTGTACTTAATAATTCTATTATTCTCGTGATTAACTTTATCTTGTTGTAGAATGAACAATGCATGCCCTAAACGATTAACATGCCAATCAAATTCAATAATCAACACACACACACACACACACACACACATGTATATATATAATTTAATGAAATTAAGAGTAAAATATGTTATAAATGTCTGTGATTTTATAGCTTAATATCATTACAAAAATCAATCTACATATGAATGGAAACATTCATGACTTTTTCTTTTATATTAAGTAAATTTAATATTATTTAATTCAATTAATAAAAAGTCAATATACAAGGCACTATCTCAGGTAATGGAGCCAAACTCACGGATGTTTTTTATTTGCAAATTACCATATTTTATTTATCTAAGAATGGAAGTCAAGATTTTACTAATTTAAATCCAAACAATTTATGTTCTCCCATTTAGGCATGTGGACGTGAATGGTGGAATTTTCTTTGCAAAGTGATGTGTATGAGTGTAGTTAAAGAGGATTTGAAATTTAAATCCAAACAAATTCTCTTGTATAATAAGCTTGTTTGATCTTTTTTTTTTAAACATTTCTTTTAAGTCAAAAGAAACGTACACCACTATTATTCATATTCAAAGTTTTATTTAGAATTTTGAGTGAAAGGAGTGCAACCTGTATTTTCATCCTACAAAAAATTCTTTGATCCACTGAAGGTAGGATACCATGTGCAAGTTGATCCGTCCTTACAATATTATAATTTTTTACGTAATTTATTTCATAAAATGCTAATTGACTTATGGGTCTTAATGAAATGAAATGTGAGATTTCCTTCGGATTTTCTCAATTGTTTGAACAGAAATATGTTTGAGCATTCGATTGATCTTCGACTGCTCTTGATGAAATGGTGGTATGAAATGTCATAAATTTATGTTTAAAAATTTATTATATTGTTTTAGACGCACGTATGCTACTGATTTTAAATTACTCATTCCTTCAAATTTGAACATTTCAGGTTAGATCGGTCAACGTGGATGGTGGCTGAGCGGTGCGCGGGTGGCCCAAGTAAAATTTCAGGAAAACGTTAATCAATAAATTTTGTTAAGTGTGTTTTTCTTTATTTCTATTAAATTTTCTAAATTTTTGTGACTCTATGTTTATTTAATTTAGTATATAAGGTTCAAATAAATTGAGGGTTTAAATTTTCAATTAAATTTTTTCGCTTCAAGTTTGATTATGAAATGATATCGGTAACATCTCAAAATTAAGTCAATAAAGTTTGTGGCCTTATAGTTTGGTATCAAAGCAAATGTTTATTTTTCTGTAGACTAAAAGAAAATAATAATAAAACACTTTCCAATGCATGAAAATTTTCTTCTACTACCTAGTTACTCTACAATGGCCATTGTGAAGGAATGTAGATATAAGGAATTTCATTTTAAGTAAATTTTGTTTCTTCCATATTGTGATTACAGTTTGAAAAATAATAATATAATTATATGCATGTGTATTGAAAAATATATGTATGAATAAATGCTATTTTTATAATAGTATTATTTTCACTATTCCATAGTCACTGTTCATCACTGTTCATTAGCGTACTGACTTTCCAAAAAAAATAATTTTTTTTCTTATTTTTTTTCACATATTGGTAAAGCTCATTACATGCTAGTTGATGTAGCGGGCCACTGGTGGGAGTTCATTTCATGCACTAGGATTGAGGCATAACAACGTAACCTCACTTGGGCACGTTTCAAAGAGGAGGTAACAGGAAAGTATTTTCCACAAGCCTTGAGGGATCGTAAGGAGACAGTTTCTACAACTAAAGCAAAGAAAGATGGCATTGGTTGATTATGAGAGGAAATTCGAACAACTTTCTTGATATACAACACATCTAGTGGATACAGAGCAAAAGAAAGCTAGAATGTTCGAACTCAGACTGCGCCCAGAAATTGGAGGAACCATGGCATCTCATGAATTTACCACGTACAGCCAAGTTCTACAACGGGCTCAAGCAATTTCAAATCGACTGAAAATTGATCAGACAGTTCAGGAAAGAGGAAATGGAATTGGTTGAACGAAACTAAAGGAAATGGACAAAATAAGAGGGCTAGCTTTGAAAGGTGGTCAGGGTCAAGAGCAAGCCGAATAATGTTCTTACTCCACGTCCTAAGTGCAATAAGGTCCATAGAGGCGAGTGTTTATAAGGAAAGAATGTATGTTATCGATGTGGAAAGCATGGTCATGTTACTACTAATTGCCATGAAACCCTACGACGAACAAAGCAAAAAAGGAGTAGCCAAAGTCTTTTGCCTTAACCCAACATGAGGCAACTGAGAATCAAGACATGAAGGTAGGTATTCTATCAATATCTTAAATACTTGGTTATGTTCTTATATACTCAGGAGCTGCTCATTCCTTATTTATACTCTTTTTATTGCTAAATCTTGTACTGTTTTGCGAAGAAGCCGTTAGTGTTTTAGAAGTCACTATCCCATTGGACAATACACTTAATACCAATCAATGACTAGGACAATCAAAATGAATGGAAAAGGATTTACTGCCCCATGTACCGTTTAAAGATGAAGGTTTTCTATGTCATCTTAGGAATGGATTGGTTGGGGGAGTATTTACGCGACAATACAATGCTTTGAAAAGAAGTTAGTATTTTTTTTTCCAGAAGTTTGGAGAAGAGGGGATCAAGATCATGTACCCAAAACTCTTCACCTAGATAAGATAATTTTGAAGATGAAATTTATTTTAAGGGATAGAATTTTGTAACACCACGTGCGTAATTCTCATAATTATCATGTCCGAATAGATTATGTATTTGTAACGCCGCATATGATTAACGTGATAGATGTTTATGCTTTCCTAATATTTATTTAGTGTGTACTTAATAATTCTATTGTTCTTGTGATTTATAGATGTTTATGCAATTTACTATATTTTATTTATCTAAGAATGGAACTCAAGATTTTACTAATTTAAATCTAAACAAATTATGTTCTCTCACTTTGGCTTGTGCACTTGAATGGTGGAATTTTCTTTGCAAAGTAATGTGTATGTGTATAGATAAAGAGGATTTGGAATTTAAATCCAAACAAATTCTCTTGTATAATAATCTTGTTTGGTCTTTTTTTTTAAACATTTATTTTAAGTCAAAAGAAAACATACACGACTATTATTCATATTCAAAGTTTTATTTAGAATTTTGAGTGAAAGAAGTACAACCCGTATTTTAATCCTACAAAAAATTGTTTGATCTACCGAAGGTAGGATACTAAGTACAAGTTGATCAGTCCTTACAATATTATAATTTTTTTACGTAATTTATTTCATAAAATGCTAATTGACTTATGAGTCTTAATGAAATGAAATATGAGATTTCCTTCGGGTTTTCTCAATTGTTTGCACAGTAATGTGTTTGACATTCGATTGATCTCTGACTATTCTTGATGAAATGGTGCTATAGAATGTCATAAATTTATGTTTAAAAATTTATTATATTATTTTGGATGCACATATCCTACTGAGTTTAAATTACACATTCATTCAAATTTTATTATTTCAAGTTAGATTGGTCAACGTGGATGGTGGTTGAGCGGTGCGCATGTGGCCCAAGTAAAATTTCAGGAAAATATTAATCAATAAATGTTGTTAAGATATTTTGTGTTTTTCTTTATTTCTATTAAATGTTCTAAATTTTCGTGACTGTACGTTTATTTAATTTAGTATATGAAGGTTCAAATAAATTGAGGGTATAAATTTTCAATTAAATATTTTCGCTTTAAGTTTGATTATGAAATGATATCGGTAACACCTCAAAATTAAGTCAATAAAGTTTGGGGCATTACAAGTTACAACATCGCAAAACAAACAAGATACCTTATGGATTATGGAAAGGTCACAAACCTAACCATAAATACTTAAAGGTATGGAAATGTTTGGTTAAGGTAGTGGTTCCTAAACTTAAAAAGGTTAAGATAGGATCTAACACTATTGATTGTGTATTTATTGATTATGTATACCATAGTAGTGCGTACAGATTTATTGTACACAAGTATGAAATCCCAATGTGCATATTAATACGATTATTGAATCGATGAATGCGACATTTTTTGAAGATATTCTTCCTTATAACATGTAAAGTGAATCAAATTCAGTAAAGATACCTTGTGAATATGAAGAGGCTATTTATCAAGAATGTACAAATGAGGAATGATCAAAATGTAGTAAACGAGCTAAGATGACCTTTTTTGGCCCTGACTTTCTAACATATTTGTTAGAAAATGAACCTCAAGATTATAAAGAGGTTATGTACATCTAACGGAGCTTCATATTAGAAAGATACTCTTCACAGTGAAATTAATTCCATATTACAAAATCATACTCCATCTGTCCCATAAATATAGTCAGATTTCTTTTTTCACACAAATTTAGAAAATTTAGTTAATAATATTGAAATAATAAAATTTAGTATCATTTTTACTAATATATCCCTACATTAATGTAATCAATATTCAAGGTAATTAAATTATGCATGCAATATTAAAGGTAATTAACATTCTAAAGTCACCCAATACAAATACAAATGAATAAATGTCATGGAAGATGATTTTTTTTTTGTTTTTTAATTTATTGTTCTAACTGCAATTGAATAATTGAGTGGTTTAAATTTGTAATAATAAAGTAAATTGAATAGGGGTATATTAGAAAACTAATATATTAACTACACTCTCAAATAAGAAATAAGACTATAATTTGAGACAGACTAAAAAGGAAAAGATGACTATCTTTATAGGACGGAGGGAATACATGGGTATTAATAGACATTCCATTAGACAATAAGTCATTGGAGTGTAAATGGATTCTCAAAAGGAAAATAAAAGCAGATGAATCAATTGACAAATATAAAGTTAGACTTGTCAAGGGCTACAAGAAAAAAGAAAGTCTTAATTAGTTTGACACATATTCACCTATAATAAGAATTACTTCGATACCTATGCTTATAGCGATAACAACATTGAATGTTTTGAATATATATCAAATGGATGTCAAAACAACTTTTTTGAATGGTGAATTAGATGAAAAAATTTATATGAAGCAACCAGAAGGATTTTTTGCTTCAGGACAAGAAAAGAAAATGTGCCAACTTGTTAAATCGCTTTATAGATTAAAACATGCTCTTAAGAAATGGCATGAAAAATTTGACATAGTTATGGTATTAAATGGTTTCAAAATTAACGAGTGTGACAAATGTGTATATGACAAGAGCACTCAAAACGGATATGTCATGGTATGTTTAATTGTAGCTGAAAATCAACGAGTGTGACAAATGTATGTATGTCATGAGCACTCAAAATGGATATGTCATGGTATGTTTATTCGTAGATGACATGCTAATTATGGGTAACAATGATACCATAATTAAACTACTAAAATGATGTTAAAAAGTAAGTTTGAAATTAAGGATTTGGGTGTGGCCGATGTTATATTAATAATTTAAATTTCTAAAACATCCGATGGTCTTATATTATCTCAATCAAACTATATTGAGAAGATTCTCGATAAGTTCAAGAAATATGATATTATTACTATGAAAACACCTATGGATGCTAGTATGCACTTGTTTCTAACACTGGTGATAGTAAGTCTCAATTGGAATGCTGTTGTATTATTTGCAGTTTAATGTATGTCATGAACTGTACTCGACTTGATATTGATTAATATATTAGTAGGTTAAGTCGATATACAAGTAATCTAAGCATAAAGTATTGGAAAGGTAGTTGTTCGAGTTTTATGGTATTTAAAATATACCAAAAATTTCGGATTGCACTATTCGAGATATCCTACAGTATTTGAAGGACACTATGATGCAAATTGGATATGAGATACTAAAGATTCCAAGTCTACAAATGGATATGTCATCACTCTTGGAGGTGTTGCAGTATAGTAGAAATCTTCAAAACAAATATGTGTAGCTAGTTCAACAATGGAATTCGAATTCATTGCGTTATATAAAGCTGAGGAGAAAATCGAATGGCTACGAAACTTTTTAGAAGATATTCCATGCTGGGCAAACCTTGTACCTGTTATATGTGTCCATTGTGATAGTCAATGACAATTTGAAGGGTACACAATGCCATGTATAATAGTAAATCTCGACATATACGTTGTAGACACAATACCGTTAGAACAATTACTCTCTATTGATATTATCTCTAAAGATTATGTGAAATTAAAAGAGAAAATTATAGATTCGATAACTAAAGGTTTGACGAGAGAGCAAGTTGAAAGTTCATCGAGGGGGATAAGGTTAAAACCAATAAAATAAATAAGAGTTTCCAAGGTGGCAACCCAACCCAGCTGAATGGCGATCCCAAGATATATGTTCAATGGGACAATCGAACTGTGAGAAATTCAGTATGCACTAGGTAGATTTATTTCTCCTACCCATTCCTATGATGAGTCAGTGCCTAACTACCACGAACAAGTTAGGTTACGCCTTTAATGATCTCTATATCTTGATTCGCTCAAGTAGAGTATAACATAATACTCTTTATGGAGATCATCTATGTGAGTGAAAATAGGTCGCTTGTATGACATTATATGAAGATAAATTCTCTAAAAAATACTCATGAACCGGAGGTGTCCAAGGACAAAATGGACACAAATGTAATAACCAGTTGTGTTCAAAATGAACTTTGTGACTTTTATTGTCTAAGCTTTTGCAAAAGATTGACTGTTTAAAGCATCTTACTATTGATTGGCCAAATAAATTTGATAAATTTTACTAGGGAAAGTTTAAAATCTCTAGCTATTTATCCCAATGCAGCTTTTCTTCATTTATACTTCAAAAAAACATATCGAATGTAGATGTTTTAGAAAAGGTCGACATATTTCATTTATGTGGGAGATTGTTGGAAATGATTTTTAAATTAGTAAAAAGGGTCAACTTTGTGCTACAATTTCAGTGGGACCCATACTCCAATTTCAATGAGACCAAGTATATTCACGTTCTACTCCAGGAGGTAATTAATGTGATATATTCATTTATTGAAAATCATTTAGAATTGAATGAAATATTTGATGTCAAAATAACCCACTTGAAACTATAAACTAGTGAAAACGAGACTTAATTGGAAATTGCCAAACACTTATCTCACATAGAAAAGTTAGAAAACATTGGTGTTGTTTATATAATGAAATTTTGGCAATTAGGTTTGGGCCCTAAGGGGTACCAAGTCTTTGGAAAGGGGGAGATTTATATCCTATTGAGTTCGGTCCTAAGCCCACACGTCCGCGCCGTCGCTCCAACCGTCCAGCCAGCTCGACATGAGCACGAACTCGAATTTGGTCCGGTTCGGGTGCGGGTTAGTCCTTGTCTTTTATATATA
>CAIGRB010168505.1:1827-19246 GCA_903798255.1 Fraxinus quadrangulata
AAAAAAAAAAAAAAAAAAAAAAAAACAGCCAGAAGAAAATAAGCAAGAGTGTATTCATGACATAAAAACATAAAAAATATCCAAAATATAGAAATGTAACAATAGAAGCTATGACTATAGCTTCGGAGGAGGCAGTGGATGAAAGTGAGCATAAAAGTAAGTGTATAAGGCATTTTTCTAAGCTTGTATCACCGCTTGTTGCACTTTAATGGCATCGTGTTGGGCTTGTATGGCAGCTTGTTGAACTTGCAATTGTTGAAGCATTCCGTTAGGCCGTCAATAGATGATGTAAGGGAATCAATGGGGCAATTTAGAATATTGTAGTGATCCTCGATAAATATGAAGCCACCGTCCGAAGAATGAGGAACACTTGAGGCTGGAATCGTAAGGGGGATTCGAAACTTGCGGTACATCAGCATCATCATCCTCATTGCCCTCAAATGGTAGAGTCGAACGACCCGAGGTGGGGTCGAACTCTTTTGTGTGTGCTACACTCTGATCATGTTCTTTTATTATCTTCATTCGCTTAAGAGTTTGGATATTGATGGTGTCGGTACGGTGAATTTTAACAAAAGTCTTATCGTTTAGCGGAATATCAAGATGTTTAAAAATTTTTGTAAGAAGTATTTAGTAAGGTAAAGTTTTAACATGACACGTGCAATGAACAAGTTTCATGAGACCTAATGCAATAGTCGAAAAATCTAATTCCACCCGACATGAAATGAATCGAGAATGAAAATAATTGGTTTGCACCAAGTTTTGTAATATTTTAAATATTCTTCCCGGTGATCCGACGACATACCTCGGTATGGTCATACCCTTCTAAAGTGTGATGAATTTTATGAAGAAAAATTTGAATATCACACATCTCAAGCTCGAGAATATCACGGATGAGAGCTTTGTTGATGGTAATACGAATATTTTTAAGTAAACAAGAAATCTCACATTCTCATTTTTGAAAAGTGAAAAATGTCACTGTTTCACATTCACATTTTCAAAAAAACTTTGGATGGATCAATTGAATTGATTAAAAAATATATGAATTGAATGCAAGATCAAAATATGTTTTAAATTCGTATATTTAAATTTCCAAAACACACAAACATATGCATCTAGTTAATTACTCAAATGAGATACTTTGATTTTTTCAAAGAAAAGTGACTAAATGTTACTTTTTTATAGAGTGTCACATTTTCACCTTCTTATTTTTGCAAACACACTGAATGCATCAATTGAATTGATTCTAAAAAAACATGAATTGAATACAAGATTAAAACAATGTAAGAATTTATATATTTAAATTTTCAAAAATATATACGTATGCATTTAGTTAATTGCTCAAATGAGATAATGCGACTTTTTTAGAGAAACAAAGAGACAGAATGTCACTTCTCTCATATTCTCATTTTTGCAAACATATTGAATGTATCAATTGAATGATTTGAAGAAAAATGAATTGAATACAAGATTAATAAAAATTTTGAATTCGTATATTTAAATTTCCAAACACACACATGAATGCATTTAGTTAATTGCTCCAATAAAATACTGCGACTTTTTTATATCACATTTTCATGTTTGCAAACACCATTGATGCATCAATTGAACTTATTCAAACACATTTTAGAATATCAAGGCGTCACACAAATGCTGATTTGTCCGCTAAAATAAAGATGTAACCTTAACCCGAAAATAATGTTATTATTTCAAATTTTCCAGACATTACATTATTAACTAAAATAACGACTAAATGTAAGAAATATGAAATCTGACATTTTATGATTTTTTTCAGACTTTTTTTTTGGAAGTATGATACATTGGGGAGCAGGGGAACCACACCTAAAACTGTTGTACATTCTGAACACGATTTGATAGCCCACATGAAGTCGAAGGTGGCTGACGGGTGTTTAAATAATGCACTAGTTTCTAGAAAATGAACGTGAAAAATATTTTTTTGTTTTAACCATTTGTCATTTAATCCAAGTCTATCACTTTTTTTTTTTTTTTCAAAATGACCCTAAAATATAGGGTATTTGTGTAAATACCACTTTAAAATTTATGTATAAAGAAAGATTGGGCTTTTTTTTTATTGCAAGCCCATTACTATTTGATTTTCTTAGGCGAGGGAGAAGTGTAGAAAAACAACACGAAAACTGCTCTTGCATTTTTAGCCTATGTTAGTCTCCCTTTAAAATTTAGTGGAAATTATATTAGATCAGACTTTTTAAGATCATAATTCAAAAATCAGATAATAAGTTTATAATAAGTTTATTTAATCATAAATTAGGTATTAATTTAACTATTAATATTATTAATAATAATGATATAAAATATATCCAACCACATCCCATCACATCTCATCCCAATCCAATCCAATTTTATCCTAAACCCTAAAATTCGTCTCTCCATCTTGTCTCTCTCCACCTAACCCACCTCTCCGACATCGTCGTACCCATTGTCGGAGACCACCGTCGAACTCAAAATCGTGGTTGCTCACCATGGAGTTGTGACTATTGATGGCTCGTTCAGGCTGAAGTCGCTATTAAATGCCAGATTTGTGGAGATCTGATTTAAGTGTCGTTGTCGCTTAAGATTGCACCACTGCCCGCTGGAGAAGATTTGCACCGCCGTCTCACTAAAAGTAGGGAAGCTGCAACGTTGGCGTCTAAGATCAATGATACTGCTGCGCGAATGCGGCTTCTCTTCGATCTGTATTGTTGATGTAGAGATTGCACTACCATCAATGGGGAGTTTTGAGTGCTGTCGTTGGAGAATGATGACTGTGGTAGTTTGCTGCATTTGGTGGTGCTTTTGGTTGGTTTTTGGAGTGGTGATGGTTTTCATGTTTTGGTGTTAGGATGATTTTTGTTGGCAGCAGATCTGACGCTGGTGGTTTTGTGGTGTTATTATGTGGTGGTGGTTGCGCGGCGGGGTTGGAATGGTCGCAAGTGACTGTAATGGTGGTAGCGGCGACAGTAATATTAGTAGTGGTAGTATGTGACTAACTATTTGGTTATTTATGATCTAAAAATTCGATAATTTGTAAGTGAAAAATAATTTGTGACCAATTAATTTGAAAATTTGTGATCAACAAATAAATTGTGACCTATCAAAAAAATTTATTGTGACTATGAATAATATGTGATCAACTAATTTAATAATATGTGGCATTGTGACCTATAAATATGCACCTGTGACTATTAATTGTATAATTATGATCTTAATATATTTAATTAATACAATAATTTTAATTATTTAATTAATATCCGAGTTTTGAATTTTGAAACTTAAATCCTGAAAATTGAATTGCTCCATACATAATGTCTAATTCGTGAAAGAAGGATTGAGCTTTTTATCTTAGGCCCATTACTATTTGTATTTTTTTGGGCAATGGAGAAGTCTAGAACAACACGAAAATTGCCCTTACATTTTTAGTTCTTATTTGTCTCCCTTTAAAATAAAATTATTTAATTTCTATACTCAGTTTTAATAATATATTCATACAATAAAGTATTCTGCACATAAATTTAAATTTTTTTTTCCATTTTTTAACTGCAAAATTTCGAAAAAATTACTACTCAAAATATCATTTTTTTTTCAATAATAGCGTCAAAAGAATTTATCCTTCCCAACATTTTTAATAGAAAATAAATTTGTCATTTTAGTTAAAAAAAAACTAATACAATTACACGATCTTGTACCATATTACATATTATAACATGAACGGAGGCTCGTGGTGACTCATAATTGTACTAATCAGCTTTGGATTGATGAGCATACTTTGACATTGCGTGATAAAGAACCCTGTACTCCATGGACGATTAGCTCTATTATTACGTCCGATTCGTAAAGCAGTAATCAAAATTAAGACGTGTATCCCCCGACTCTCACCAACAATATGTGACAAGAGTTTGTATCATTGCAACATGAATTGTCATTCCATTGACCAATGTATAAAAGTACATTTCATTGTATTTAAACTAAATTAATTGGATCAAATAGCAAGCTTATAAATATTATAATTCATTTATTTACCATCAACAACCAACAAAAACAGATAATTTACATAAAAAAACAGTCAGTTTGAATCAAAGCAACTCTTGTTTCCAGCAGAATGCTCGCTCTTCTTCTTCTTCTTCCTTGTTATCATATCACACACAAATGCCTTCTCCAGCAGGTCTACTCTCCGCGTTAGAGCATTCAACATCTGTGTCTGCTTCTCGTTCTTCTCAGTTAACTGTGTCATCATCTTCATCATTTTCGCATTCTCCTCCATCATCTTCTCCAGCAATTCTCGATCCCGCCTTCCTTTCCCTTTCGCCTCGGTTTCATCGTCACTACCATTTTCTTCATCCACCTTCACCTCATCATCCACTCCAGCCTCCATTGCCCCGCAGTCTTCCTCATATTCAATAGTCTTGTCTTCTGTTTCAACACTCTGTTCAAACAAACACTCGGGAATCTGATCTGCAGAATCTAAATCCTCCAATTTATCCGAATGATCTGTGGGGTCATTTAAATTATCTGAATTTTCGGCTGAATTCCCCAAACCTTCTGAATTTTCAGCACAATCATACAATTTGGGTGAATGCTCTGTGGGGACGTCAAAATTATCAGAATTCCCATTCCCCAATTTATCTGAAACAATTTCTATTGCTTGATCAGTTGCCTCCGATGGCTCATTAACTTCACTAGCATTTTCCGAATTAACGGAAGCAACAGCATCAATTTTCTCCTGCAACGAAATAGCTTTTCGAATCACCGCCTTCCTCAAATCCCTAACACCCAAATCTATACCTCTAACAGAATCCAGCTTAAAGAGCAAAGCCATCAAGCTCTCATTCATCTTCAACCTCTCCTTTTCATCTCTCTTAACCAAATCCACAACTTCACTTTTCAAAAGCTTCTCTTCAATATCATCAACCTCGATTTTGACATCCTTAATCTTCTTCACGCCTTTTCTGACCAAAAAGCCCCTGAAAACCTTCTGGATCTTCAAAGCAGAAGCCCAGCGGGTCGACTCCGATCCTACAAAGTGTACGGGGATTTGAACCACCTTTTGAGAGGAAGTTTTAACCGGCAGGCGTTGAATCGGTTGAGCAGGCCTCGGCGGCTCCTCCGCTGTGTGAACCGGAATGCCGCCGACAGAAGGCGAACGAGTATATTGACGGCGTAATGGTTGCTGTTGAGACCAGTGATTCGTGAAGAATGGGCTATAATCCATTGGCAATGCGATCGATTACTAGAATTTACTTAAAAGATTCAAATATTTTTGAAGATTCGATTGTGGAGAAAAAGGAAAAATTGAGGTGGTATATACTGACGGGGAGGGGACGATGGAAGAAAGAATACGAAACTTCCAGAAGTTTCGGCAAAGAGATTTTTCCGGGAAAGTCGTGGTCTTCTAGATATTCCTAGATAATTGTGGTGTCTTCCACATTCCGACGTTTTCTTTCCCTTTTAAAATGAATAACGTTATTTATCAAACAATCAAAATAATTATTGATTTGCACAAATCAAAGTCCGAATATTATTATAATTCTGTTTAAAAGTTTATGTAGAAAAAATAAAATTGAATTCAATTAATGCTATTTTATAAAATATGAGAAATTACGGTAAAGCATTTGCACATTCATATTCTCGATTTTGCAATCCTCGGTAAACTACGAGCACCGAATTATAACATTGACTTAAAGACTTAACATAACAGACATATTCAAACTCTCTACCAGAATAAAAAAATAAAATCAATTGTTAAAGATTTCGTAAAATACTATTGCTACCCATATAGAGTACAAGATACACTAAACATTTTATTAATCAAACTAAAATCTTGTAAAGAATGTGCAATAATATGTGCAACGTGGCGACTAAGGTCATTTGATACAATGTGTTTAATAACAGATAGTTTCTTAATATGATACAAATTATCATTATCAAGATATAACTTTTGTTTGGTCCCCATTAAATTTTAAAAAAAAAAATTCTTAATTTTAACTACACATTCTGCAAATAAAATAATATTACACATAGATCTAAAAAATTTTATTATTTTTCAACCACACATTCTCCCATCAATTACTATTCTAAAATTTATAAATTCTACAAAATGGGGGCCAAACAATGACATAATGTTACCAAATATAAGTATGAATTACCTCCAACAGAACATACAACATCAAAGGCTAAAGAAATGCAACCTTCATAATTTATGAAAAATAACTTTAATTATTCTTTCATCTTACTGAATATGGTAACACAACTGACATTTTCGTCAGATCTTTTAAAGTTTTGTAAATAAATGAATGAATTATTTTTGTTCGTAGAAGATGATGATGAGCTAACCATTACGTATTATAATAATGTAATAATAAATATAGATATAGATATTAGATAGTGAAAAGTTTTTTTTTTTGGAAGTGGTATAAAAGCAAACAAATTATGAAAATCAGAAAAAATTCGATCCAACACTTAAAAAGAGTGATGAGAGCGCCTGTTAATCGAAACCGAAAGATTTTGATAATCAGAGCAGAAGTTATGCAAAAATCGAGTGCAATGACACTGCCATCATAAAGACAAAAAAATATGCATTATAAGGAAAAAAAAGTTTAAACTTCAAATTTTAATTTTCATATAGTTATTGAACAACTACTTGAAACGTTACAATTGTTGAATGATGTAAAAATACAACAAATTGCAGGGGTAACGAGCTTTTTGGCTTGCAAGTTGACGGGTGACTCTCATGATATTTTTATTGTGAGCTACATGCTCGAGCCGAGCTGAGCGGCTTGCCCCACTTAACACACCTAGCTATATCACTACAAAATACTTACATAGTGAGAAAAAATATTGAGGATCTCTAGCACATCATCCACCAGTGGAAGGCTGTGTCCATTCACTTTATGATAATTTGTCTTCATTCTTCTATACATTCTCTATCTGTACAGTGGCCCATAATTAGCGTTGACCACAAAAAAAATGTGCCAATAGATACGGAGTTCACTCGTGTCTTGGCAAGCTAATTTCGACCCATATTGACAAATTATTAGTCGAAAATGTTGAGTTAAAACGTGGGAAAAGCTTTTGACACGAGACAAATATATTAAAGATTCGATAAATAAAAGAACAAAAAGATATAATAATGACCAATCAAACATGAAAACTAAATAAATTCCGATATTACACCGCGTTCTTCTTCTAAATTACAGTATCAAAGAGAGAGTGATTTTGTGTTCTTCATCTCTCCATCCTTTTTTTTCCAACCCTCTCTATGATACTAAGAGGGTTTTGTTGACCTATAATTCAACATAACTCCATTTGTTTTGATTATAACAAACAATACACTTATATTTCTAACAAGTCTTGTTTCTTGAATTTTTCATGAATAAATCTTCTTAAACATTCAAAAGTTCAAATCGCCATCCGTTGAAGAACAAGCAATCAAAAGAGACTCGAAGAGAACAAAAACTTTGAAAATTAGAGTTTAGAAGTTATTTATCGAAATTTCAATTTATATGTAAAAGTATTAACTCATCGATTTTTAGCAAGTATATAAAGTTCAAACTATTTTTTATAATTCATCACTTACAAAAAAATATTTTTGATATAAAAATGATTTTGGAAAAATTAACATTTTGATATAGAAAATTAAATTTCAAAATATATATACTTCGGTCGACCGAAGTATAAATCGGTCGACCGATCTACTCGACCATAGTGTCAGCCGAAATTTCAACTGTTTGAATTTTACAATGGCTATATTCACACTTCGTTCCACCGAAATTGATCAACCGAAACTTCCTGATTTTTAATCTTTTGATTTATAAATAGCCATCTCTTTTGCATTCAATTTTAACAACTTACAAGAGCAATTAAAATAGTACATTTATTGAAAATTATTGAGCTTACTTGATTATATATTCTATTTCATTTATTACAAAGAATCTCTTAATTGACAAAATTAGTTTTATCTATTTTATCAAGAATTCTATTTTGCAAGAAAACTTTTCAATATCATTTCAATTCTAGATAAATATTTTCTTTGCCAATACTTATATTGAAGTGCAGATATTTCTTCATACTTAACTTGTATTATTTATTAAGAGATGTCATTGGTTGAAAATTTTGATACAAATATACAAACTATTTCATTATCCATCATTCATCAAAGTTTACAACATAAACACTTGAAATTTATTATTTGCTATCTATTGAAGTGCTATCATAACTCTCTAAATACTTGACTTGATTATATCATTTGTTAAGAGAGTTCTTTCAATTGTAAAATTATCAGTTATATTTTGGTGGTTTCGAGAGCCTTATGAAAACTCGATTGTTGTTAAAGATAGATGCTCCTTATTGTAAGTCACCTAAGAATAAGTACTCCTTCTTGTAAGTCACTTAAAGATTAGTACTTCTTGTTTGTAAGTTACCAGTATAGTTCATTTGATCTTACTCGTGACAGAGAGTTTGGTAACGAGGACGTAGAACACATTGTGTATCGAATCCCATTAAATTTGCTTGGAATTTTTACATTATTGCACTTTACTTTAAATTGTTTTTATACTGTGCTATATCCATACTTGAATTAAGTTATTGAATTTGCATATTTACTTCTCGTATTACACTTTACATTTATATCTTGTGTATTAAATAAGTTTAAGACTAATTATCGAAAACGTTTCAAAAATCAATTCACCTCTTCTTTGTTAGTTATTTTTGGGTTATCAGGTTTATTTATAGTTTGACATGTACAATGATGACCGTTGGATGTGAGACACGTGGCCTCATCTTCTTAACTGAAACATCATCTCATAGGCATAATTTTGGACTATTATAGTTTTAGGGCGCCTTAAATGCTTCTGAAGATGGCAGCTAACCCATGTCATGTGTTGACATGACTAACCTTCCATTCATTGCAGTTGTCCAATCAATCATTTCAAGAAGATCCTTGGTACTTTAAGATCTTCAAATGTAGGCCATCATATTTCATGGTTGAACTTCGAATTCTACGTTATTGAGCCTCGATTTGAGGCATGGGCTTTGGAACTTTGGTTTGAACAAGTAATGCTTTAGCGTTGGAAATCCATCAATTTGTTGAGTGCTTCCGCCTTTCTTTGGGCCTCGACATTTGATGTGCTTTAGTAATAGGTACTTTGAAAATGGTGGACCTCGAAAACATATTGGGCTTCGACAATAGTACCTCGAAAGCACATTGGACTTTGGCAATGGTGCCTCGACCAAATGGGCTTCGATCCTTTTTTAACCTTTTGGGCAATTGGGCATTCGCCAGTATGGGCGCAACAATAATTCCCCAAGTCCAAGTATATATATTTATGTCATAGTTGGAGTTTTAATGTTGAACCTGATTCGTGTATGTAGCAAGGAAGTGAATGGAACATCCGTTGAGCCGAAGGGGGGATTATACATTTCTTTTGAGCCGAAGCTGTGAAGTGTGAACCACTGAAGTTTCTTCCAATTGTGGCTGAACTTTGTACGAAATGAAGTACTAAGTTGCTGAGGCTACTATCCATCGTGGTTGTCAATAACGTTTGCTGCTGAGAAATGTGCCAATGATTTGATGTTTCTGTACCTTTCCAAGATAAGACAACTGTATCGTTACAACTTCCAATACATGTCCAGCCGTTACTTAATTAAATGCGCAATGATGATTATTCCACCTTTGTTCAAGGCTGAAGCGCCTAAACTCATGTGTGAGAAACATACATTAATCTGAGGCATTAATAAGAAAACTATTTGAATTCAACGCCTCAAATGTAATCATAGATGAACGCTTCAGATGAAGCAATCAAAGATCCAATGGTTGAGCATCGTCCTTCTTCCTTATAAGAAGTAAAATCTTTCTTACACGCCAGTTTCCACTTTTTGCAAAATCGTTGAATCTCTCCAGATATCTCAATATTTTGCGGTTATTCCATCATCCTCCAGCGACGGCTTCAAATTTAAGTTTCTTCACTTTAGATAATTTCTCAAACTTTTGATTCTTCCTTGTTTTCTTTCTTCATCGTCTTTCATCTTTTGCTCATCAATGGCATCTAGTTCAATTGACACCAATAGAAGGGTTATAGTGGCTAGGTCAAAGGGTTCATCTGGGAGGGGGGGTCAGAAAGTGAGTATTTTGCTATGAGTGAAGCCACCGTAGATTACTAGGCTAGGTGGAGGGCTGTTAGGATACCTTCTGTGGTGACATCTGAAAAGTTGGCTGAAATTAGGGATAAATATAGGGTCACTGACTTTGTAGAACTCTTAGTACCCAAAGCCCATGAATATACCTGTTATTCGAGGACGAGATGTGTGGTTGTCACGAAATACCTGTTTAAATCAAGTATGAGTCTGCCTCTGCACCCATTTTTAGGGCTTTGCTAAGGTCTTACATGTTGGTTCCTACCCAACTATTGCCTAATGGGTGGAGCCAGCTGGTAGGGGCATATTTCCTATAGAATGAAAATTCTATGGCTGAGGACATGCCCCTCCAAGTTTTTGAGACCCTCTTTCATCCTAGGATCCTGGGGAAGAGAGAGCCTAAGGGTTGGTATTACATGACACCTTAGGGAGCTCATTCCTCCTTCGTAGTAGGTCTACCTATTTCCATCAAGGGATGGAAGGAGTCCTGATTTTGAGTGAGGGAAAATGGTCGAAAGGGACAAAGTCCCAGCTTGTATTGTGAAGACCCAGTACTCTAAAGCTTGTGAGTTCTTCATATTTAGTTTTATCTTCCAGTAGGTTTGCATTCTGATGTCTCTTATTTGTCTTATTGTAGATTCAGGATCTCACTTTGAACTGTCCCAAGCAGAGTGGGACATAATTGAGGATATTTACATACGTCCTGAAAGTTCATGCCACTTCGATCGTTTAATTGATAGAAATAAATTATTTCTCAAATGGTAAGAGCTGAAATTCTTAAATCAACAAGTTGCTCTATTTGTGCATGTCTTAACTGTTGATTTCTGACATGTAGACGATTTTGGGAAAAAGAAGTACCTTACCCTAGACATGGCCTCAATTTTGAAGGCCGCTTCTACTATGAACTTCAGGGCGCTGAAGCCCTCTTTTGGTGGTGCCAAGCACATGAGGGGTAAGCGGAAACGTCTCAACAAAGAGCATACTAAGAAAATCGAAGATGAGGGGGCCCAGGGTGATAATGGCAAAGGCAAGGTGGATAAGGCCCAAAAGAAGATGAAGTTGACCCATGGAAGTGACCCCTTTCCTAGGAAGTTCGGCACTACTATTGTCCCAAGCGGCAAGCAAGTTCTGCTTCCATCGCCTCCAAAATTGATGCAAACATCTTTTGCTGTTTCTATGGCCCAAAAGGTGAGGGCCAATGAAGAAGCTGTCAAAGAGATAGTGCAGACCTCAAAGGCTTTTAAACAGAAGGTCCCGGTTGTGAGAACTCCATGTAAATCTGGGAGGTTTCTGGTCGGTCAAGATGGGAAGATTGCCCCAGTAGTGATAGAGATGCTGCCTGAACATGTCCAGGGTGCTACATCCAATTTTTACAAATTTTGGACTCAATGGCGGATGGATTACGTCCCCACCTGCTATGCAGTTGACCTCACGACCACACTTGTGAGCCAAAGTGCCAGGGCCCAGAGAGTTGCATTGGAGTGTCAAGAAGTACATAAGGACATTCAAAATCGCAACTGGGACTCCGTGGAGAAGCTAGCTTCGGTTGAGGTGGAAGTAAAGAAAATAAATGCAAAAGCGGTTGAGCTGAGGGCCCAGCGAGCTAAAGAGGCATCCAAGTTGGCAGAGATTGAGGCTTTGAAGATGGAAGTTCATGAGTCCCAGTGCGAGGTGGCCTCCTTGACAAAAAAGGTTGAAACCTCAAACAATCATCAGAAGCTGACATCTGAAGCCGACATCTGAAGCCTTGGAAAAGGCTAACTTAGAAATAATGGGGCTCAACAATGCAACAGCTTTTTAGAAACCCAAATAAAATACTACGTTGGGGGAGGCTGAATGTTTGAGGGCTAATGCTATGAAGGCAGGGGAAAAGTAGTCAAAGAATACATTGCCAACTTCCACCAGACTGAAGCGTATCAAGGTTCCGGCACATATTGGCGATGGTTTGCTTATGTTGAAGTCATGGAGAGGGTGGGAGAGCTTTACCTAGAACTTAACACTTCTAAACTTAGAGCGAAGCTCTCTGATGAAGTGCCTCAAACTCCTGCCCATGATGTAGTTGAGGCAGACTAGGAGGGCGCTTTAGAGGAGGCCTCAGGCCAGGAAGCTGCAGCTGGGAAACAACCAAGTGCAAAGGCATCTGACCCTCAGCCACCCCAGCATAGAATAGGGACTTCATTTTTTCTTTTATTCAATGTAATGGCTGAGGCCCTCATTTTGTACAAACTTTTTATTAATATAGTGCCTATTTCTATTTCCTGTTCTTCGTTGTAATTGAACTTCTACAGCCATACCACGTTTCGTAACTCATAACTTGAATCTAGTTTTGAGTAAGTAGTAACCCTTCAGCAATCTCAGAATTCGAACACAAGTAAATGTACTTCAGTATAACTTGAATAATCTGAATTCAAACAAAAGTAAATGTACTTCAGCATAACTTGAATAATTTGAATTTGAATGCAAGTAAATGTACTTCAGCATAACTTGAACAATCTGAATTCTGAAGATAACTTGAACAATCTGAATTCGAATACTAGTAAGCCCCTATTTGAAACCCATTTTTTCTCATTCTATTTCTCCATTTTTTTCTCTTTCTTCATTTTAACCACACATTTCATCAATAAAATAATATTACACATAAATCAAAAAAATATCCTTACTTTTTAACCACACAATCTTCCATCAATCACTATTCCAAAAATTTTTTTTCACCCAAAATGAGTGTCAAACAGGGGCTAAATGTACTTCAGCATAAACTTGACCAATCTGAATTCGATTACAAGTAAATGTACTTCAGCATAACTTGAATAATCTGAATTCGAATACAAGTAAATGTACTTCAGTATAACTTGAAGAATTTTAAATTTGAGCAATTTTGGTTTCCCTTTTCGTGTCATTTAGCCTCGTCATAGGAGGCTAGTGTTATACGCCTCGGAGGATAAATGAGGTAATCCTTGGATCAGTTCCTCCCTTTCGAGGTGCCCACGCTTCCCCACATGGTGGATGATGCATCCATGTGGATGCTTCTCCCATAACATTCAGCTTCGTCATAGGAGGCTTGTATGGTACGCCTCAGTGGATTAATTGGGTAATCCTTGTTGGGATCAGATCCTCCCTTTCGAGGCGCCCATGTATCCCCACATGGTGGATGGTGTATCCACGTGGAGGCTTCCCCATGACGCTTAATCTCCTCATAGGAGGATTGTGTTGTACACCTCGAAGGATTAATTGGGTAATCCTTGTTGGGATCAGATCCTCCCTTTCGAGGTACCCACGCTTCCCCACATGGTGGATGATGTATCCATGTGGAGGTTTCTCCCATGACGTTAGGTATCGTCAAAGGAGGCTTGTACTGTACGTTTCGAAGGATCAATGAGGTAATCCTTGTTGGCATTAGATCCTTACTTTTGAGGCGCCCCGCTTTCCCATATGGTGGATGATACATCCATGTGGAGTCTTCCCCTAGACGTTCAGCCTCGTCATAGGAGGCTTGTGCTTTACACCTCGAAGGATCAATGAGGTAATCCATCTTAGGATCACATCATCCCTTCCGAGGAGCTCACGCTTTCCCACATGGTGGATAGTACATCCACGTAGAGGCTTCCCTCATGACGTCAAGCCTCGTCTTAGGAGGCTTGTGCAGTACACCTCGAAGAATTAATGAGATAATCTTTGTTGTGATCAAATCCTCCCTTCCGAAACGTCCACACTTCCCGACATGGTGCACCCATGTGAATGTTTCGTCTATGAAGTTTAGCCTCGTCATAGGAGGCTTGTTTTGTACGCATTTTAGTTAACAACATTATTTCATTAAACTTCAAAAATATTTACAAAAGGCTGGTAGGGTTCTTCTAGCTACAACCCGGAACCTATTTCAGGCAGGACAAACTCATACTATGTAAATGCAAGTGGTCATGTAAAAAATTGGATTTGACTAGATCAATTAGCCGGATTTATATAATTATTGGCCTGCTTCGGCCCAGTTGATATTTTAACCAAATTTCAAAACTTTTCTCCATTGAAATATTAAGGAACTAAAGATTTGAACACTTGATCTCTTGCTAACTACAATATAACTTTATCACCAAAACAAGCAACACTTTGTTGTACATTTGTGTAATAAACTATATCTAACCTATGAATAATTTGGTGTCTTCTAAAAATATTTTTAGTAAAATTAGTCCAATATTTTCGTTCATTTTGTAATATCAAATAATTATTTTATATACTTATTTTGTTTGAAAATTTTAATTTTCACTAAAATAAATTAAATAGATAATACACGTAAATTATTGTTCAATAACTAATAAATGATTTGTACATCACAAAAGGGGAAAATATAATATACAAAATTATAAAAATCATGTAACCATTTTCGGTAATAAATGAGTTCAAAAAATCATTAATTTAAAGGTATAAAAATAATTAGTAACAAATAACTTGAAAANATTAATTTAAAGGTATAAAAATAATTAGTAACAAATAACTTGAAAATTTTAATTGCCTCAAGCAAAAACAAAAAAAAAAAAAAAAAATACTTAAAATTTTTTTAGATAACCACTGGTTCACCGGTCAAACTAGTAATCCGATGACGCAGTACCTTGATCGAGTCAATGTCCAGATCGAGTCTAATAACTATGGCTCAATTGGCCACCTATGATTATGGGTATATCTATGCCCTACAAGAACCCAGAATATTTACTATTTGATCTAAAATACACAATCTCTTTCGAACGATGCACAAATAATTAAATACACTCATTTATTTTACCTTATAAATGAAAAGCAACTAACACAATAGTAAATACACACAAAATAAGTAGCTTAACATTAAAAAGCAAATATTGAAACTAATAAAGTTAGGTTAAATTTCTGTCATAAATCTTAACCTAAAAACTTATCTCAGTTTATATATATGATAAAAAGGAGAAGATTCATACAATGCTTTGCAAATAAGAGAAAATAATGGAATAAATACAAGATTAAAGATGCAACCCTTTTATGTTGAATTCTAGAGATTGTGATGGCTTGATTTCCCCCAAATCTCTCAACCTTCCTTTGATTTTTCTCCTTCTATTATGCCCTTGTTCTCGGTCTTTTTCTGCTAAAAACTGTAAAGAAAAGTTCAAAAAAAAATTAAGACGAAAAAGAGTGAAAAGAGAATGGAATGAAGAATAAGAACGGGGCTGAAAATGGGCTTAAAATGCCATAAAAACTGTGCCAAAAAATTGCAAAAGAGCGCTCAAATTTTCAGAAATAAACAAAACGGTGTTAACAGAAATGAAAGGCGCACGCGCAGTGTATCCTAGTGCACGTCTTGTTAGAGAGTTTTGCTCTTGAGTTCCAAGTGTGGTGCTCCCGGGCGCATGGGCTTTTTTTTTTCTCTTTTATCCAAGTTTACTCCTTCATATAATTGCATGTCAAGCACCTCAACTTTGATCATGTACATTTTAATCCTCAAATTTTGACTTCATTTCAATCATGCCCTTTATAAATTTCATTCGTAGTCCCTCAACTTTTTGTCTTGTACACTTTAGTCCCCAAAATTCATGATTTTGCACAATTTTAGTCATTTTCTTTTCCTTTTTGCTTGTTTTCTTCCAATGGGTAATTTTCAACCTACAAAAACCATAATATAATGTGAGTTGAAGCCCTCTCTCTTAATCAATATTATCTCATTTTAAATATCGAAGTGTGTAAAAACATAGTTATCATATAACATAGCTTATTTGAATACTAGTTAAACCTTGAGTTTAAACTCCTTTAAGAAAAACAAAAAATCATTATTCTTTAATTTATTAAATCTAGTACAAATCGATTTTTATCACACTAATATCGAACTTGTAAAACAAGTTAATTTCTTTGTTCTTCATTGAATAAACAATTGAGATAAAGCTATTTACATAGATACAACAGTTGACAAGGAAAATTTGGAATAGAAAATTCCATTTATTTTTTGACCACTTCTTATCCCTACCAAGCGCAACATAAATCAAAGTTCACCATTGTTAAAAACACAAAAACCATATTGCCTTTTGTTTTACTATACAAAAATTGTTGATAATAATTTTCACTAAATAAAAGGGTAGAAAGTTTTGAAAGAATAGAAGTTTAACCATGAGCTAATCTTACGAGTGTACATTTTAACCAGAATTGAACTTTCTGAATTGAAATTGAGCTGGAACTTTGGGTTCCGATCCAATTCCAAAAAAAAAAAAAAAAACCTTAGAAATCAAAATTGAGAATTGATCTAATCCCGAACGATTCTTGAATCAAATCTGGACTACCCAACTTAGATGTCGAATTGGTCGTTACTTATAATTTTTTTTATTTTTTTTTACAATTTATTCAACTTGACCTAATGACCCGATGGAATGCAAAAGCAACAAAGGAATGGAAAGAAAAATAGACAATGTTGATTGTTATGATATTTTCACAAGAATGAATTTATGGCTTCTTCTTCTTCTTTTTTTTTGGTCTATTCTGCTAGATATTGGATGATATTGATGTCCTTTAGGCTTGGAGTTAACGTTAAAAACGTGAAAGTTGGATCGAATTATTTAGAATAATTTTTGAATAGTATTATAGTACTTGTGCACCATTGGAGATTTGTATTGGTTCGATTCGTTCTATAGAGTACTTATTAGTGTCCTAGTTTTTTTTTCCTTGTGGTATAAACAACATCAGTGATTGCCACAAAGTCAAAATGAAATTTCTTATTCATTGTCACGAGCCCAACAAGTTTTATTGCTTTTTATTTTACTATACAAAAACTGTTGATAATAACTTCCACTAAAGAAAAAGGTGGAAATTTTCGGAAGAATAGTAGGTAAGAATAGAAGTTTAACCATGAGCTAATCTTAGGGTTGGAAATTTAACCAAAATTAAACTTTTTGAATCGACATTGAACTTGAACTTCGTGTTCGGTCCAATTCTTAAAAAAAAAAAACTTGGAAATGAAAATTGAGAACCGATCTCATCCCGGATGATTCTTGGTTCTGGAATCGAATATGGGCTACCCTACTCAGATATCGAATTGGTCATTTCTTATAAATTTTTTTATTTTTTTTTTTCAATTTATTCAACTTGACCTAATGACCCAATTCAATTCAAAAGAAACTATGAAATGCAAAGAAAAATGGACATTATTGATTATTATGCTGTTTTCACAAGAATGAACAATGATTTATGTTATTTTTTTGCATCTGTATGATCTATTACTTATTATTCATTTCTAGTTTTTTGTTTTTTGTTTTTGGGTATGTAATTCAGTATA
>CAIGRB010168512.1:0-22933 GCA_903798255.1 Fraxinus quadrangulata
GTCTATGTCCCTGTTGAAGTTTGCGTAGAATTCCCACACTAGACTATCGTAGACTTGATGTGGTTTTTCCACCAATTTTTCCCAGCCACAGTTACGCACCAAGGTGATCAATTCATATCCCAGGAAATCCTCTTGATGTAGGTTCCATTGAGAAACTACATCGGTGTATTTGACACGAGTATTGAGACCCAAAAAATGCCGCTCACACCCTTCAGGTGTTTGGGTGCGGGTTGTGCCGAAGGTGGACTCAACCTTTTCCTTGCCTTTCGAATTGCATTTTGGTGGCATCCTGCAAGATTGATAGGAGATGATTGAGTTTGCAGAGCAATGGAACAAGTGAAAAACATGATGCAGTAAGGGCAAAGTAGAAATTTCCCAAACTTGTTGCATTACATAAGAAGACAACATTGGTCGTACACTCATAGATTTGGAAGTGCAAACATGTGAACTACCAACTGGAATTGAACCCCATGCATGCAAGTTGTGAAAATATGCCATGGTCGATAAGGAAAATTCACCCTCGAACACCGTCAAGAAGAATAGAAATTTTCCCGGGCATCCCCCTGGCATATGAAAGTATGCCAAGTACTCCAGCACATATCAAAAATTCATGCAATTCGGATGTCATTTGGATGGGGAAGTCGAGGGGCAAAGTAGGTGCCGTGGTGTGACATGTCCTAGCCATGTGTGTTTATATGTTGGTTGTGATGGATACAAATGCAAGTGGGATTGAACATGAACATAAAACGCAATGTGGAAAGCATATGAATGATGTTAAATAGGAAATGAGATGTGATTGCACACAAATGGTTACTTGGGTATTTCATCAAACATGTAGTGTGCATAAATGTGTGTCGAAGCTTCCTTAGCCCATTGTAAGAGTTCAAGTCCCAAATTTAGTAAAACAAAGCGATCACAAACCATCAAGCTACCTAATCCCCAACTCCTCAACAAAAAGGAAATCCAAGAAAACATGAAGAAGAAAAATTAGGGCAAGATGTGTAGAACTTACCTTATGCACTTCAATGTAGAGCTTGGTAGTGAGAACGAGGGAGTGGATGTGGTGTTGGTGAGTAGGTAAAGAGTGCCGTGTATGTGTACGCGTGAGTGTAGTGGTGCGGAGTGTGAGTGGTCAGGTGTGGTGGTGGGGAGTGTCGTGTGTGCTCGAGTGTAGTGTGAACATGTGTTAGGTGGTGTGTTCGAGTGTGAGTGGTCGAGTGGGTGCAAAAATTTGTACCATGCGACGACATGGTACAATTTCATACAGTCACATGGTATATAAGGTCTGACTCATTCTGGGCGATCGCATGGCTCACCAGTTAGCAATTTTGTTTTTGTGTCAAACGAGGCCCCAACACCTCGTTTCTCGTGTAAACAAGTGTGTATGAACATGATGAATTATGGAAGCGTGAAAATGGTGAAAAATGTGGGAAAACTAGTTTTTGTGTCAATTCTCACGAAACCGATTTTTCATCCCCAATGCACCCCGACGCTAGACCACTCCCACGACGTGGCAGAACACATTTTAAAGTACTATGTGTGACCATGAATCGCGCTCCAAAATCAGTTTTAATCCTAAAAACACACGTGGATTCCGAAACACATAGTGTTGATCATTTAGCCCCGAAACACGTGAATGTGTCACAAAAGAGATGCATGACCATTGTAAACCCTCCAAACCTTAGCCAACCACATTATAAACTATAGGAGATGCTTATGAGCTGTACCACACATCCAAAAGTATTGTCAACCATGAAATCATGAGTTAGTCCGAAAAACGTAAAAAATTTGTCGTTTTGTGCTTCGAGGTGCGCGAGTGTTCTTCCAGATTGCCCAAAGAAGATTCATATACCACATGAGACATATATAAGGCATTCAAAACTAGTAGATGGTGCAAAAGATTTGTAACAAAACACACCATTTGGAAAAGAATTGTTGGAAAACCAAGCAATGCAGATGGTGCAAAAGATTTGGCCACGTGGAGATGTTTTGTAAAGCTAAATTACAAAATCAAAGCACACAGTAGTACCAGCAAAGATTTCAAAATCAGCAAGCTTCTCTTGCTCATGAAAAGAAAAAAAGAGTATCATTTGTTTCTTGCATTCCACATTTTGGTGTGGTGGAGAAATATTCTTGGTTTATTGATAGTGCTTGTACAAATCACATGACAAGCAAGGAGGAAATCTTTCGCAAGTTCAATCCTAAGTGCAAAACAATTATCAGAATGAGAAATGGAGAAGTTGTTTCAGCAAAGGAATAGGAACCGTTGCTGTCCAAACAAAGCAATGAACAAGGTACATCGATGATGTTTTACTGGTACCTGGTTTAAGTTCAAATTTATTGATTATGGGTTAAATGGTTCAAAATAGTTATTCACTACAATTTAAAGATCATTTGTGTAAAATACTTGATTGACATGATGTTGAAATAGTATGTGAGCTTATGGAGAATAACAGTTTGAATCTTTATTGGCAAATTATTATTGCAAATGTGTTAGAAGTTAATTTTGATGAGTCAAATTTGTGGCACAAAAGATACGGTCACTTTAACTATAAATCATTAGTCTACCTACATTCAAATGGCATGGTATGGGATCTGCCTCAAATTCAAGAGCTGGAAGAATATGTAAAAATTGTAACTTTGGAAAAATGCATAGAGAATCATTTCCAACAGAAGGAGTATGGAGAGTAATACAAAAACTTCAACTTGTGCATATGGATATTTATGGACCTATGAAAACACCTTCATTAAGCGAAAATCTATATTTTGTGCTTTTCATTGAAGATTTTACAAGAATGTGTTAGGTGAATTTTATGAAAAATAAGTCTGTGTATTTCATGTTTTAAAGAAAATTTAAGGCTCTTGTGGAAACACAATCAGGATGCAAAATTCAAGTGTTGAGATTAGATAAAGTTTGATCGTCTTGTCTAAATATGTTGAGCTTTTCACATCTTGATGTTCCTAATGCACCAGCTCCGCAGATAAACTTCAGCATAATGAACAACTCAAAGACTGTTAACCCGTGGAATCAAAAAATGATGTTTCGGAAGCGATTCTATTGTAGAAACAGGTAAATCATAAAATTTTGCTACTATTCTTTGTATGTTTGCTGTTATTTAGTTAGATTTTTCCATTAGCATATAAAGTAAACTGAATTTATAAAAATGCAGTAATTATAAAATGGAGAACTTTCTTATTGGCAAATTAGACAGTTATTGAGAAAACCATATTCTTTTGTTAGAGAAGAATTCCCTATATATAGAAAATATACATACTGATTTACCACCCTTAGCGCAACAAGACTACCATATACAAAACTATCTATAATGAGCTTACAGCTAGTTTGTTCTAAATCAAGGAAAGAATCAAAGATTTACAATTATAGAGAATTAGCTGTTAAAGTTGTACAAGATGTAGAATCTGATGACTTTGAATGGCTAGCTTACTTCCCTTTGACATCCCCTCAAATTGATGATAATAGATTTATAAGTATCGATTTGCTAACAAGGAAATGATGTCGTTGAAGGTCATAGATTTGGTGAAGATTTCTACATGCTAAGTGTGCTTATCCGGGCTTCGATTCTTTATATTTATTACTATGATGAGTGGATATCTACTTAATTTAGGTCATTTTATTATTAATTTATGTAAAACTTGGATTGAACAAGTTTGGATGAAATTGGATTGAAGCGGTACAAATTGAGGCCCAAAATAATCAACTCTTAAAGACGAGGACATGCCATGCAAACAAAAAAGGACCTGGGATGCACAAGAACTTAATGTGGAGGACCAAAGTGCACTTAAGTATCAAAAATTCAGCTTTCAATTTTCATTAGTTTCCTATTTACTAGATTCAAATTCCACAAATACTCCACATCATTGTAGCAGAACATGCTACCTATTTCGAAACTGTAGTCGTGATTGGGATCGTCTTCCATGTAATGACAACATATTTAAGAGAGTAAATCTTCAAAATTTAGAATGTACAAAACTTTAACTTAAATATAAAATAATTTAAACTTCAATCAGAGGTAATGAAATAATATGTTGAAACATAAAAAAACTGAGATTTCTAGCCAATATTTTTTCTGAAGAAGGATAGATGAGATCAAAATTATGATTTTTGAATGTTGGGCAGAGATATAATCAAGAGATTTATATTTTTGCCATTTATGTGAATTTACTTAAAATAACATCCTTATGGAATTGTAATTGTTTTAAATGATTATTTTAAATATATAATTTTGGAATAAAAAACTTGTAAGAGTATTTTTGAAATACTTTATTTTTATTGCCCAGCTATGGTGTTGATTCAGCAGTGAAGTTTTGAAATAGCAGGCGTAAAATAGAAGAATCATGATATGTTACAAGTATTAGAGTTCTGATGCTTGCTCACAAAGAAGTTGAATTTGGAAAACAATATTTGATTAGTTCATTGGAAATAGATGCTTCTTAATCTACAACCTCACCAATAATCCCCACAAGAACAAGATCCATCTTTAAAATGGTGGAACCTGTTAGAATCCCTTACAGTAATTTCTCGGCTAACAATTTTTGTAATCACCTTTATAGCAGTATGACAGTCTGTACACGCTCTTAAATTTTTCATCACCAGTATAGGTGATCCTTCCGGTGTACTGATGAGTGCAAATGCAATGGCTAACCTCTCGCTATGATATTTAAGTGATTCTGCTTTGATATACTCATCCACATTTTGAAGGGCACAACTGGTGTCAGGCTTATAGCCTTCTTCTTCCATCCGTTTCCCCAAATAGTTGATCTTTCTTCGTATCTCCTCAGTTAATGGATGAGTCCTATCATTGGCGGTGAACACATGAACTTTATGATCAATTTCAACCCAACTATGGGCAGGAACTTTTTTAACTCCACGTTCTCTCATCGCCTTCTTCACCATGGCTACATTTTCCCACTCACCTGCTTCTGCATAGATATTAGCCATGGTAACATAGGGTGCAGCATCTCTAAGCACATCTAGGTTGAAAAGTTGTTCAGAAGCTTTCATAGCAATCTCTTGATTCTTATGGATCCTGCTTGAGTTTAGAATTGATGACCACATGATCTCATCTGGCTTAAATGGCATTTGATCCATAAATGTCTGTGCTTCTTTGAATCTTCCCCTTCTACATAGCACGTCAACCAAGGACGAGTAATGTTCTCTTCTTGGAACAAGACTATAAGCCTGAGTCATGGATTTGAAGTACCACATCGCTTCATCAACAAGTCCACAACGGCTGCACGCAGTTAAGACACTGAGGAAACTCACTGGATCTGGATCAAGACCTGATTCAGTCATCTCCTTAAAGGATCTAAGAGTGGCTTCACCATCTCCGTTCTGAGCATATGCCGAGATCATTGCATTCCAAGAGACTATGTTTCTATCAGGAGTCTCTTGGAAAACCTTAACAGCATCCTTTATAGACCCACATTTTGCATACATGTCCAAAAGTGCGCTTCCGGAAAACACATTTGACATAAATCCAGATTGGGTAATGGATGAGTGCAACTGTTTCCCCAATGAAAGTGAAGCCAAATTTGCTGAGGCTTTTAAGGTACTTGCAAAAGTAGCTTGGTCTCCACTAACATCATTCGTACGCATCTCATTGAATAATTTGAGTGCTTCCTCGTTGAGTCCTAGCTGTACATAAGACGATATCATGGATGTCCATGGAACAGAGCTTTTGCCATCAAGGCTTGCAAATAGAATATTGGCTTCGTCAAATCTGCCACATTTTGCATACATGTCAAGAAGTGCATTCCCTACTTGAATTTCTAAATCTGCTGTTGTCACGAGTACCTGTGCATGGATTTCCCTTCCCATTTTTAGATCTTGTGTATTTGCGGCAACGCTTAACATCGTTGCAAAAGGGAAGTTTCTTCTACTAAATCCGGTTAACTGTAACTCTGCAAAGAGATCGAAAGATTCTTTCAGTTTCCCATTCCATGCATAACTCGTGATGACAATATTATAAGAAACACCATCCAACTCTAGCATCTCATCAAAGAGTTCTTTAACTTTACCCAAACATTCATGCTTGGAGTAAAAATCAAGCAATGCATTGCCAACAAATACATTCCAAACATAGTTGGTCTTGATGACAAGTCCATGGACTTGTTGTCCAAGGGCAAAACCATCTAATCCAACACTAGCACATAGCAATGCTGCAAAAGTGAAATCTGTTGGCCTTAAACCACAATATTGCATTTCTAAGAAGAGTTTTATTGCTTGTCCATTCAACCCTTCTTTCGAATATCCTGTTATCATTGTGTTGAAAGAAATAGAATCTCTTGTTGGCATGTCCTTGAAGAGCCGAAAAGCTAATTCAATACTTTGAGATTTGCAGTAAGAATCCACCAAGCTGTTACAAACTTCAAGAGTTGAGTCAAATCCTAATTTAGTAATATGGACGTGAACTTGATGTATGTCTTCTCTGGACACGGTGTCATCACAGCCTGATAAGAGAGTGGCAAAGGTGACATGATCTGGTTTAATCCCTGACCTACACATCTCAGCATAGAGATTAAAAGCTTCTTTAGGCTGATTGTTCTGTGAGTATCCACCAATCATTATTGTCCATGAGACCGCTGTTCGATCAACCATCTTCTCAAATAAATCCCTCGCATAAGAAAGACTGCCTGACTTAACATAACCCGTAATCATCATGTTCACTGAACATGTGTTTTTTCTAGGCATTTGGTCAAACAGTTGGTGTGCCTCAGAAATCTGTGCACTTCTAACAAAATATTTCAGCTGGAAGTTGGAGCGACACGTGTCTGGATCAAAACCCGTTTTAATGATGCGTGCATCCACCAAATTCTCCGTTTTATACTTACTGCATTTTTATAAGTTCAGTTTATTTTGTATTGTAATTGAAAAATCTAAGTAAATAATAGCAAACATACAAAGAATAATAGCAAGATTTTATGATTTACCTATTTCTACAATAGAATTGCTTCACAAACATCATTTTTTGATTCCACGGATTAACAGTCTTTGAATTGTTCATTGTGTTGAAGTTTATCTGCAGAACTGGTGCATTAGGAGCATCAAGAGGGAGAAAATCTCAGCATATAAAGACGAGACGAACCCAGATGTTTTATTAGTACCATTCAAAAACTGAGCACTCACAAGCCCATGGTTCCAAGTCCTTCATTAGCCTACAATGTAATAGTTCAAGGTTGGTAAAGGATAAATGAACAAACAATATGCCGACCTAACACTGCTAGTTCAAGAGAGCAAAATGTGAGCAAAAAGAGGGCAACACACATTAAACAAACATAAATCTGCAAATGGAGCATAGGAATGGGTACGATATATAAAGTAATACCTCTTTTAATGTGTTGCCTTTCCTGTAAAGTTGTCCCACCAATAAGCAAGAAAAAGAAGTACTTGCTCTGAGATGATGTAGAACGGCCTAAGATACAACTCTAAGAAAGAAAACTATCAATGACTAGTATGTATGCTGAAGGAAAATCCCTGAGATAAGACTGAGTTCCATCTATTCTCAACACCCCTAATCTCAAATATTGAGCACTGCACATGGATTTTGAATAAAACAACTTAAAATGTACTTTGATGTGCATAATATAATTTCAGCAGTAAAAATTTAAAGATTTATAAGTAAACCGGGCAATTGTTTCTTGGAACAAAAAGTGATACAGCTCTACATAAATCATGTAGGAGAATCAAAGTTCAAAACAACGTTTTAGGAGGAATACCAAAAACTGTAAGAGTTGACAAGATGCCATGTATTGCAAGTTTTGCAACTTCTGTAATTATTGAAACAAGATGCCAAGATATGCATTTAGTGTTGACAAAAGAAATAATTGGGTTGCACATAGTTTACTACTCAAAAAGCTCGAAATTCTTTCAAATAAAATCCTAACACAAATCCCTCTTTAAACCCTTACACAATTATACTACTGGGAAGTACAGTTGAAAAACACAATGGAAAGTAATCTAGGCACATTATTACAAACATGCATCAACTAACATAACAAGAAGCGATATTAGAACAGTGGAGGACGCAGACATTTTAAGTTAGGGGGGCAAAATGCATCCAAGTGCTGGCCAAGAGAGAATAACATATTAATGAATACTAATGGTCCTCTTTTTTTTTCTTTTTCTTTTTTTTCTTTTTTTTTTTTTGTTTTTTAGGCCTATTGAGATCATAACATCACTATTCTGCTTTAATCAAAGTTGGTGCACATAGCATTGCTATTACACGACATTTCTCCGCAAAAATAAGTGAATATAACATTTTATGAGGTATTCATGCATAAAGGAAAATCTTTAGTATTTGGATATGCCGATATGCATTATAAGAGTTAAAGATGGGACAACAACAATCCCCGCCTTATTCCCAAAATCTTTAGGTTCAGCTAACAAAAAGATAGAATCGCTAGATAAATATGTTGAGAAAATAAGTAAAAGAACACATTTACAATTGGCTCGAAGTCTGAGCTGGACATGTTGATGGTAAGGTTCTTATCAACAGTGAGACCTGCATACCAATTAAAAGAATATAATCTCCCTACATCTGAATCAACTTCAATGATATCACTTATCATGGAACAAGCAGGAAAGATAAAAAAATAGACTGCAACGTTCCAACTTAATACGTTTCAAATAAGAAGTTTTGTTCTCTGTAGCAACCAACAACAGACATGCACCAAAACTAGAATTAATAGCTCTTATTCACTTTGTTGAATATCGATGTGTATTCCAGCACCAATAAATTGAGGAAGTAACTATTAAGGGCATTATTTGCTTGACATCGGAAACAAAAGACCACACAAACGTCAGTTGAACTTACAGTTTCAAAATTAATGGGATCCATCTTCTTGAGCTTCTGCGCATGACCTTTACTGTCTAGATTGAAGGCACACCCAATGAAGCTAAAGACTTTTATAGCTTCAGCAAAATCAGGAATGACTAAAAAAAATGAATTAAGCAATCAAAACCAAATAAAATTGACTTACCCTTTTGCAGAAGGCGATCTCGGGTGTCCTTAAAATTCTTGTTTATTTCTTTTTGTCTGCAATCCAAAGATTTTGGAAGGTTATTGGACTCCTATTTCCTAGTGCCAAAAACCCGTATTAGAAATAACTAATTTTGTTTTTAATTTTTCATCTTTACCTCAACGATTTCAAAATTTTTCAATAATATCTATTTCAGAAGCTCTCAAATTCGGGTGGATTTTTGCCCATATATCAAACAGTCAGTCAAGAACATTAGCATAACAGCGGTGAAGGAGAGAAAGGTTGAGGGGCGGAGTCGGCGGACTGATCAGCAGTGGGGCGACTGGCGTGGATAGCGAACTGTCGCAAGGATTGGGCCGAAGTGGTATTGGATTTGTTTCCGTTTTATATGCAGGTATACGTAAATGTATGCTATGACCCCTCAAATTTAATGTTAGTTGCACTACACCCCAACTTTAATAACTCATAATCCTTTAGTCCTTTTGAGGATGTTTAGCCAAACTTAAACTTCCATGCATATTTGAATAAGTTCATTTTTCACAAGTGCAAAAGCTACTTTTATTGACATTATAGTATAGTTCCTTTCAAAATAAGAGGATGCTTGGCTAATCTAAGAAAAAGGAAAAATTGCACGGTTAGTCCTCAATATTTTTACTGTATTTTAACATTCCCTCTATATCTAACCTATCAATTTTGTGGCATCGTCGGTCCTCGAAGGACAAATTATTTCCATTTGAATTGATATTGTTAAGACCATTATGCTCTTAATTTTTAGTTCAAATAAATATGACATAAATGAAAAGACAAAAACAAGAAAAAAAAAAGAAAAAGAAAAACCCTCGATGTCAATATGAAGAGAAGGTTGTAATACTCAGTTTAAATTTTTTCATATTTTGCTACAAATTTCTAAATAACAATATTTCAAGTCTATCAGAGAATGAAGAATATTAATTTGTTTGTCTGAACAGCCTAACAAATGTCAAACAAGTCCCAAATTGTTTAAGTACTGCAAGGTGTTCGACTCGTATGCACAAAAAGGATTGTATACACCTTAAATCAATTTATTATTACTGTTGGGATTTTGCAGTTGAAAACATTTATAATCAACAAAAGAAAATCACAATCACACATATTAGAGAATCGAAAAACACAAGAACACAATAAATTGTTTACTCAATTTGGCAAATTCCTAATCTGGAGCACTAAGAGACTAGTCCATTCACTATGTACAACATCAAATCTTCCAAAGAGAGTACAAGATACAAAGGAACCAAGATCAGAGTAGATTTAATCCAAAAAAAAAAAACACATGGACATAACCTTAACGCACAAACATTCAAGGACCCTAAATCTGTACATAAAACCCCTTCACACGCCCTCTATTTCAGGCCTAAGTTACTGTAACAAGACCAATATACAAAGTTCAAAAAAGGAGACACAAAATCTCAGAGGATTCAAAACCAGAAATGGAGAAGAAGAATAAGAAGTCAGACAAAATCTAACTCAACTCAAAGTCCAACTGTTTGATTATTCAAAAGCCAAAAACTTAAGTACAATCAACTAATCTTTGCATTTCCAGAAGGTTGATTGGTGCAAAACCCCTACCTATTAGACATGGTACACAAAAACCCCCACCTATTGGAATTGATGGAAAAGGTTCATGTTTGAAACTTGAAGTTTGTTTTATCTCTTTGTGTTGGACTGGAACCCGGCCCATTTATGTGCTCCCAACATTTTGGCTTGTAAACGTGTTTTACAATACACACTTCTTTTATTTGAAGCGTTCTTGATCTGATAGTTGACACATGGTTCACTCATGGCCTTCGATGGAGGATGACCTTTATACTTGGGCTGAAGACTTTTGGACTCTCATACGATTCATTCTCTCTTCTGGAGATTTCGAGGGTTTTTGTGTGTGAAGAGAAAAATAGAGAAGAGGCTAGGGTTTGATGATTCTTGTTTATATTACTTTAAATCTTTGATTTAAAGTGTTGTGAGAGATAGATCAACCTTCAATTGTAATATTTTGTGTGAATAGTGTGAGGATCTGAGTGATTTCTCAGTTGTATTATTCAGTTTGTATTTTGAAGGGTTATTTGGTGATTCTTGGTGAATCTGGTAGATCTATTGCTGTAACTCTGAGAAATAAGTCTCATCTCTTCTCTCTAATATTTGTAATCTTCGTTGCCATTTTGTGGCTGATTTAGATCATCTGAGCATATTCCTTTTATGGATGCTCAACGGAGGATGTAGGTGTTAGAAGCGGCCACCGAACCTCCGGGGCTACGACCGAAATAATTCTTGAGTTCATGTTTTAATTTCTACAATTTTACTTGTCTATTATGGTTATTGAGTATTTCGATTCTCATATCGTGTGTTGGTCTGGGCCTTACACTTTGTCGTCCATTTCTCAATAAAAAGTTGTGAAATAATGAATATACCATCCAACTTAAATAAAACAAAAAGAAAAAAAAATAAAGAACTAATTGCTACCATAATCCCAGATTTTTCATAAAAGTACAAACGGATCCTAAATAAATAATTAAAAAATCAAAACTAAAAAAAAATCACTTCCTATTTCTCATTTCTCTCCCAACACCACCACCACCATCGCCTTACCCATTCCAATTCGTCTACATTTGGAATCCATTTTCATTAATCAATATGGACAACCAAAATAAACAACACCCAAAAAGCAATGGTAGAGAACCCACATCACCGTCACCGACGATCCAATCTTCGGAGTACTCTCAATCCACTGATGTACCTACACCACATGAAGTTATAGTAGACTCTTCACTGACTCAAGCCAAAAGCATTAGCAGAGGACATATATCACTCTTACCGGTGGTTCAGTCTTTGAAGGACTCACAACCTACTATTATTTCTGCCTTGCTATCGCCAACTCATTCCAAAAGTTGTAGTAACGAACATATATCACTCTCACCGATGATTAAGTCTCGGGATAGGTCATTGACTTGATCGTCAGTTTTCTCCGATAATATTTTATTCACTCATAGATCTTTCCCAGTAAAAGAAAAGGCTTCGAAATATACATCAAAAGAGCCTCCTCTGGAGTCGGTGGCAGCGATAACCAAGACAGATAAAAATGGAAATGTCGTGGAAACATAAAAAAGTGATGGTCACAGAGGAGACGGGAGCGGAACTGGGCGGATGAGGGAGATGTCGTCCCTGGCGATATTAAGAACTACCATGAGAGAAAAGTTGGTTTGGGATTTAGGGTTTTTGGATTTTTGTTTATCTTTGTTTTTTCAGTAATGGGAGCTGATGCAAATCACTAATCAGGGTTGGGCTCTTAATTCATTCGAGCATCACAAGGAATTTAGGTCAGTTTTATCATGATTAACATGTTATCTAGGCAACCTCTATTTTGTATAAAACACCGTGGTGATGATGGCGACAGTGATGGCGGTTAATGGTGGTGGTGGGAGAGAAAATGAGGATGAGAAAGTGATTTTCCCCCTTTTTCAGTTTTGATTTTTAAATTATTTTTTTAGGATTCAGTCATACTTTTTTGAAAAATTTAGACTATAATTGTAATTAATTGTTTATTATTTTTCTCTTTGGCTTATTTAAATAAAAGAGTATATTGATTATTTCACAATTTTTTATTAAGAAAATGGATAGTAGGGGTTAAAACAAATTTCAAGTTTCAAACAGGGACATATTTCACTAATTTTAATAGGCGGGGGAGTTTTGCACACTATATCTCCTTTACAAAAAAAAAAAAAAAAGGAAAAAAAAAAAAACTTATTTTCAACGTAATGGAATTATGAGAAAAAAAAACATCATGTTTTCATCTCAACCACAATAGGATTAGAACCTCCAATTTAAAACCTTTTTTATTGCACTCCGATCCATGACCACGACCTAAAGCAAGATAATTCAAAATTATTTTTATTGATATATTCTGAGTGAAATGTTTCAAAAATCACACATTTTATACTATTGTCAGGGACTATTTTTTCAAATTAGCTTCGAAATTTCATAAATACCTGAAATCAAGCTTTGAGACTCCATTCGTAACCGAACTCGTTAAAATACATCTCCACATCCGTACAAACAAAATTCATTACAAATTTAACTATTTACAGTCGTCTCAATCTCCGTTAATGATAACATTTAGAGATTTAAGGTCATAAATTGCATAATTATCTTCACATATCAGTAATTAATAACAATTGCAGCAAAATTTATGTTCAGCTGTATTGAGTTCGTAGCCAGATCATTCAATTTGGGTTCCGATCGACGTCGTATCGCAATTGGTGATTTTCAAAATTTAATTTGTAAGTTATGCATTCTTTCCGAAAATTAATGTCTGTGGCTTTGATTCGTTGTGAATGATATTTGTAATTGTGACAATAAGTCGTTTAATTGGTCACTGTCACATGATGTGAACAATTATTTTAGGTGACATGATTCAATTAATCTGAAAATGTGAATTGTAGCTGAACCATTGTATTGAAGAGTATTTACAAAATAATTGTGACTAGCGGTCTTATTTATGTGACTTACAATGAAATATAGTGACCTGTGTAATTTCACGCTTTGAAGATTTTTGAAGGTAGTTTTATATGCAGTACTTCATTATTGGGCTTGTAATGCACATCTATGACCTACATTAATCGTGATCTGCAAAGCATTTTTGTAGCTTACATTTTCCTGTGAAAAGTTGCAAAAATGGGCTTGGTGCACGTTTTCTTAATTTGTGGGTCGCATGTATCATTGGTGTTGGTTGATCGGAATTGTGGTTTTAGAGACCTAGTAAATATCATTATAACTGAGTGCGGGTTGGATCAAACGAAGGTTGCAATCACAATGACATATACATTGAGCAGTGAGTTGCCTACAATCAGAATAAATAGTGATAATAATGTGTTATCCTACGTGATGCTAAAGTGCATGGATCGTGACCCTTCCAAATATCCAATAAATGTTGAGGTCACAATCGTGGAAAGTGGGGAGAAGTCATGGATAGTTCTAGCTGATGTACACTCTAGCGGTGTTATGTTTCATTAATGGATATGTCGTCGGACATATGCAATGCAACAGATAAACTTTCAAGTCACAATGTCAGAGATGAAGTTAAAGTTGTCTCTATTCCTAATGGTATGCAAATAGAAAATGAAAGAATTTTTTGTGACAAGGAAATTCTAAAATTGAGCTTGTCTTTGTTTGCAATACAATACATGTTTGAATTCATGGTTGTTCGTTCGGACAAGAAAAAATATCTTGTCTAGTGTTTGCAAGAAGAGTACAATTGGATATGCAAATCTTCAAAATTGGGGAGAACATAGATGTTTAAGATTAGGAGGATTACAGATGATCACAATGTGCTTCGAACATAGTATTGGGATCTCACAGATAGGTTTCAACCACAGTTGTGTCATCTTGCATCAAATACAAGTACACCTCCTCATGAACCATATACACTCCAAACGATATATGTAACGACATGTTACACACATATGGAGTTTCTTTGAATTATGTAAAGGCTTGGAGATCTCAGGAGAAAACATTGAAGATGCTTAGGGAGGATCCTATAGATTCTTTCAAGAAAATACCAAGCTTTTTTATATACTTCATCAAACAAATCCAGGTACGATCACATGACTGGAGCTTGACGGTCACAATAGATTCAAATACTACTTCATGGCCCTATGTACATCAATTAGAGGCTGGGAACACTATAGGCCTATGATTGTAGTTGATGGAACGTATTGGAATGGATACTATGGTGGTACACTTTTCACGACATGTACACAAGATGCTAATAACAGCATATTCATACTTACATTTGAAATTGGAGATAACGAAAATGATAGGTCTTGGTTGTGGTATTTTGAAAACTTGAATAAGGCATATGGAAATAGGGATGGCTTGTGTTTTTTGTATCAGATCGTCATAATAGTATCAAGAATGCAGTTGAAAAGGTGTATCCAGGGACCTGTCATGGGATTTGTTCATATCATCTCCTACAGAACCTGAAATCACATTATGGAAAATCAAGTCACAACATAACGCAAACTTTCAATTCAGCAGTCAGCGCATATACAATAGCTGAATTCGAATATAATATGCAACATCTGTCTTCAATAAATCATAAGATTACGGATTACCTGGTAATGTGTTAATTTCAAGCAAAATTTAAATTCTAATAGAGGTCACAAATGTCAGATGTAACATTATTTGAAATGTGTTCTTTCTTGTAGGCCGAAGTAGGACCTGAAAAGTGATCACAATTCCACATGCCAGCTAACAGGTACTTAATAATGACATCAAATATAGTAGAGTCAATGAATACGGTCACAAAGACAGCCAAGAATTACCCCATTGTTGCTTTATTAGAGTCATTGTAACAAACTATACAATCTTGGTTCCATAAACATAGGGACACAGCACATGGCACTTTTACAAAGTTGTCAAGCAAATACGAAACAATCCTTCGAGAAATGAGCACTGATTTGAGGTATCTGAGGGTAAGATTGATATTTATGACCTGAATCTCATATTTGTGATCTCATTAATATTAGTGAATTAACGGTCATTATTTGCAGATGTCTCATGCAAATCACACCATGTTTTTCATAAGTGGTGAATGCTCATCTTTCACTGTCGATATAGAAAAACATACATGTACATGCATGATGTTTTAGGTAGATCAATTACCATGTCCACACGTGTTGGCTGTCATTGCAATGATGAAGATGGACCTATATGATTATTTTTCATACTATTTCTCAAGAGAGGCATACATGAATGCGTACCATGACACTATATTTCCAATTGGAATTCCAGGTGACTGGAGAGTGCCCGATGAAGTAAAAGACATAATTGTTTTAGCACCTAACCAAAAAAGAAGTTCAGGAAGACCCACACAAAAGAGGAAGAGATCATCATGTGAAGGGAAAATAACTGTCAAATGTAGACGTCGTGGTCAAAATGGTCACAACCGTAGGTCATGCAGCAACTTGGTTCCATTAAGTAAAAAAAGTTCATAGTTATATGAAAACAATAAGATCTCAACTAACGCTACACATTGATAGTAGTTATAGCATTCAAGATCGTAGTTACAGCTGTGGATAATATTAGGCATATCGTGTAAATTTACGTTATTCGTTCAAAAAATATTCATTCAGATTGAATAAGATTTGAAATTTGAAAACTGATGTAAGTTTTGTAGGTCTGGATATGATTTTGTGACATGATATTCATGTAATTGTGATTTAGACCTGTTTGTGACCTATTGTCAATAACATGTGACTTATAAACAGTATGTTACATCAATGAAATAATCTGTAACCTGTACACATTACTAAATTGTGACATTTAAACACTTATAATAGTGATCTGTGACCTGCTGACACTGAACATTTATAATATTGATCTGTGACCTGTTGAAATTTATTTTGTAACATAGACTCTAGAATAACGAAATGTAATAGACATAAGTAGTAAAATAAGATTTCATAACATCATGAACATTCATAAACTTCAAATATAATCATTGTTACAAAATGATATCTATATGTTCCCCTACCACTACATAGTTATATCAATATTCAGTCACATATTCAACGTTCATTCTATAACTACACCCCTTAGCCTTTCACTTTACCACTCTGGTGGCCTTCTTCATTTCACGGTGTTTATAAAGCAGTGTAGCTTTATCCAGCCATGCTCTGGCAGCATTAAAATTCTTTGGCATGGATGCAAATTCATGATAAAGAAGGTATTCAACATATTTGATCACAAATATGCCGCAATCATGGCTAAAAAACAAGAAACTCAGTTTATTAGTTTTTAAGTTGAAATGGTGGTCACAAAACAGATATTTCTTTAGTCAAATAACACGTTAAAATGATTGTCTCAAACATACCCATTTTGCTGCTGTGGCCCCTCCTTACCTAGCGCAAGCCTCAACTCCATGGAATCGTCATTTGAATTTCTATTCCATATTCCAATTGCATTCATCAAATGAGGGATACTTATCATTCATCAACATTGTCTCTGTGAGTAGAACATTTGGATCCTTTATGAATTTAGGATACATGTTCTTGATCGTGGCCTGAAAGTATGAGTCAGTTATGATAGCCTTTAATCTGACATTCTCGCCATAACGTGCTAGTTGACGAATGTAATAGAAGCATGCATCCATTTGCTATCACCATAGAATATAATAAGCACTGATTAGTCTTCAGGATCTATAAGAACAATGATGTTTGTGTATGACATGTGACCTGTCCATGTGTTATGTGACCTTACCCTAATGCATGTGACTTGTGTATATGGTTTGTAACCTATGGTATATGACTTGTGATTAATGAACAATGATATTTCTGTGTGATATGTGACCTGTACATGTGTTCTGTGACTTGAATGTAATTAATATGACAAGACCATAATGTCTGTGACTTTTATACATGGTATGTGACCTAAGGTATATGACTTGTGACTAATGAACAATGATGTTCGTATGTCATAGTGACATGTCCATGTGTTATGTGACCTGTATGAAATTAATGTGACCTGACCATAATATCTGTGATTTGTATATACAGTATGTGACCTACAATATGTGATACAATACAAATGCTATAATACATATATAGAATGACATGTCATCTTCACATACCGAGTTGGTCAACGACGCTTCTGGAGAAACGAGTTCATGCCACCATGTTTTGTTGCCTACGTCGAATGTGCCAATGTAAAACGGGGGCTTAATGACATCGTCAGCATCTTTGAATTTTTCCTATAAAAAGAATCAAATAATAAATTAGTTATCCTTATTTGCAATGAGTTTATGTTGTAGTTCACAAAATAATGTCATACGTACTTGTTTGTTGGTTTGTAACCTCTAAGGAACCAATTGTGAAATGCTGCAACATCAGCATCATCTGTATGTTGATTGTAGTATCGAAAAACTACAACAAGCTCGGAACTCTTGCTTTGATTCTCTTCGTTAGAAGCAAAAGGAGACCGTAATATTCTTGCTGGTCTAGAGACATGCTTCAACGGCAGACCGGATGTAGATGCAGAAGTGGGTGATACCTGTAATGTAGTGAAATATGACACATTAGTTAATTCTATGACCTATGAGAGGTAAAATATAATATCTGTGCGTAAATGAGTTTTTTTAACCAGAAACCTCCTTATGTTCACATTCTGTGTCCTTCACTATACTAGCAGCATCAACTTGTTCTTGAACTTGTTTTGATTGAACCAGTTGTGACCCAATGTTGACAACGTTTGGAGTAGGTTGGGTAGAACCAATTCCCAAATCAAATGACGGTGGTTCGAACGTCAATGGGTCGAATAATTGCTTCTCAAGTAACAGCTTACCTTTCTATTTCTTGTCAACAGTTTCTTCAACATTTTTCCCTACAATGGCACATTTATGTATGAAAAGTCAAAAAGTTACAAATGAAGATGTCAAACCTTGGTAGTAGAATAAACTTACTTATTCCTGAATGTTTCTAGCTCTATCACCAGGCAAATCACTTTTGTCTTCGAATAAGTTCAGAATTTGATCCATAGAGCTTGGAATCATTGCAGTCACAGCTTCAGAAATAAAGTTCATTTCTATCTTCATCTCCAACAAGTCTGACCTGATTTCTCCTTGCGTACGAACAATTATATTCATCTTGTGATTCCTGTCAACTGTAATTGATGATAAATGTGCTTTGACATCATTCATTTGTACAGAGAGCTCCTTATTTTTCATTTGGAGTTCATTGATTTCATTTTGCAAACTCTCCAACACCTATGACATTTGACATACATCAATGACATGGATAATGTAAGGTATTGAGGTATATGAATCATGTGTGACAAATACACATTTGTCTGTGATCTTGAACACTATGACATGTGATCAGTGCTTCTATATTTGTGATCTATCTACATAACACGTGCTAAATTCACAATGGCATGTCACAAATGCATATGTACATGTGAAGTACGTCAACAACAATTGTTTAAAATATGAACTTGTATGAAACATTTATAACCAGTTGATATTCAGTTGTGACTTCAATGAAGTGTCATGTGACCTCGTCTTAAAATGCATATGAAAGAGAGAAACATGAAACTTAACCTAGAATTAACATGCACATTTGAAATTCAAAACATGAACACAAATAAAAAAACTCAAATATGATAAATCAATAAACATAACAACACGTAAAATTAAAGATATCAACATACATTGGATCCATGTATATGTGCTGCTGGATGTGGAGACATATGAGCAGATGGACCCTTATCCACCGGTGAGTGAATGTGCGTGGTGTGTGGCTCGATCGGTGGATCCATTGAAATATGAACAGAAGATGATGTCCTCTGTCTTCTCGGAGGTAAATTAACAAAATCATCGTCCCCATCCTCAATATCATTGGAATGGCCCAACCGTCTGTCAGTAATCATAAGAATGCATGGTTTGGACTTGTTTTTTTGTTGGTAAATCTTTGAACTTCTACTAGCACGTGATAGGGATGGAGCTTTGAACTTCTGCTTTGGTGTGTTATATGAAACACCTTCCATATATGGATGGATCATCTCCGTTGTAGACATATTGATGTCTTGTACTTGCAGCTGTACATAAAAGAAAACAGTTGTCATGAAACCCATTTAGTGTCACATGTATACTGATTGCACAACTTAAATTATGTCTCACAAATCGATGAGTACTATGAAATGTGAAATATAATAGGAAATGTGACCCGTGCAATGTGACTATGGAATAGAAAATGTAACCCGTGACTATGTAATGTGACCAGTTGCATGTCTAAAAACTCGATGAGTACTATGCAATGTGATTTTCCCTTCGAATGTGTAATATGATATTTGACATGTAACTCTATTAGGTTAATTGTGACTCATTTGTGACTTGTCTACGTAATACACAAATGAAACGAAAACTTACATCCAGGTCAGAAAACACCTTTTCTTCAAGTTTAGCACCAGATGGCAGTATATCTGATCTCCAATTCAAGATACTTGGGCAACTCCTCGGAATCCTAGAAGTCATAGTCCCATCTAGCCGTAGAATAGTCTCATAAATCCAAACTTGGAAGGCAACTAGAAATCCTTTGAGTCTATAGTGAGAATTTCTATGACTCAAACCATATTTCAGCTAGTTTATGGAAATATCGAACAAATCTTTTGCCCATGAAAACATGTTCATAGCGTCAAAATCTTCAACAAGAGCAAACAAATAGTTCTCAACGACCTTCTTATACGAGATTGAGAATAGGTATGATGTTATCAAATAAAGAATCCCAATTCTAACCACATCATGATTGTTTTCATTTGTTAAACCAAGGAAGTTGTCTAATATCTTCATTTGTCACTAAATTCAAGTGTCTAATATATTTGTCCTTAATCCTGGACTGTGCATTTTGAAGACTTCTCCATACATCCTATCCTTGGTACCTAAGTCCCGTGACCAGACAGAATTCAGGCAAAGAAAACCGTAGATACTTACCAGCAACCATAAACCGCATCTCATTTTTGTTCGGTTGCTTCACCTCCCGTAGTAGAAAATAATGGATTAACTGAGATTGAACAACTATATCAGTACAATCCAAGAAATAGGAGAAACAAGTATTAGCTAGTATCTATTTTTGTTCATTGTTGAACTTCGATGTAAAATTTGACAGTACGTGCTTGGTTGCATTCGTGGTAATTTTACCAAGAAATCACATAGCCTTCGGTATTATATACTGCCATTCTTGCAACATATGACAAACATAAAAAGCCTACATCAGTATTTTGATACTTGTACGTGCATTCTTATCATAGAAGAAGCACGTCACATGAAAGTAGTTTATCATAGACACTACTTAGGTCACATATAACTAAGGTCATGGATTATACATAAATATAGGCTTATTAAAACCTCACGATTCATTATAGAACTAAAGACATTTCACAAGCACATAATGGATTGCAAATAATAGTAAAAATGCAATCACAATAAGGTCACAACGACAAAAGTATGTGTGACTACCCAAACCATAAACACCCAACAAATGTGAAATACAAATTTCCCATTACCTGAATCAGATAAACAATTGATTTTAACTTGTCCCATTACCACAGAATATGCTCCAATCGGATTTTTCACAAAATGAGATCACAAATTATAACATTGCGCGAATACCCAAACCATTCACACCCAACATATGTTAAATATGCATTTCCAAATAACAAAATCAGATTAGGATTAATTTACCTTTCGCGATTTTACTGGGGTTTGCGACTGGTTTCAGGCCTCGCATCTTTAGTTCCTTTCATCCTTTTTCTTTTCTCTCCTTTTGTTCTAGATTTCTCACCCATCTTATCTCGACAATTGGGATCATTGCTCCTTGTTAAAACCATTTTCAATATTTTATGGATGAAATGGAGAAGACCACTTTTTAGTTTGTGAAGAAGGCGAACGTGGGTTTTGTGGGTAAAGTAGAAGTTTAACTCGGAAGGGAAGAAGATAGTGTGTGAAGTGGAGAAAACCTCTATTCCATTTATGGAAAAGACGATCGTGGTTTTCGTGGGTGAAATGAAGGTTTAATGTGGAAGGGTTTTTTATTGTTGCATTAGAGTTTCATGTATATCACTTCTTTATGTTTCCAAGATACACAAAACTTAAATATGGTAAATATATACACACTTTGTATTTATTTATTATTTATGTAAATATTAGACATTTGAAATAATAAACATAATATCTGATATTTGAAATCAAATTTTACCATAATCTAACTTAACAGACAAACATTCAATAGGTTTTGATTAGATAACTTGCCATTTTGTCTCAAGATTGAAATCAATGTATTAAATCTATAAATAGCTTCAATATCACATTACCAAAATCAATATCTACTTTTCCAATACAAAACTGATGTGTGTGTGAAGAATTAAGTAAAACACTATAAATTCACGAGTTGTTTCGATTCCCAACCCTCGATGGTCAATTTTTTACTTTCATCACTCGTATGGTTTACACATTCCCAAACTTAATTTTTTTACTCATTTCCAGTAAGTGATCTAAGGCTGAATCTTTATACCAACTTCTCACACTCTTTAGTTTAGATAGATCTCACTAATTGCAAATCAATATTTCAACAACTAAGGATTCTCCAAATTTTGATTACTTCAACCTCCAAGATTCAACTATGCTAATAATCTCTTGTCAAAGATCTTTCTCATACTTAATCAAGGCATGTAATATGTACATACATAACTTTTTTTTAAATCTAAGTGCAGACTTTTCTCCATTAAACTTTCTAAATTACCATTATAACGAGTTTTAGTCCGATAACTCCCAAGTCAGATAAACATAGGGCACCAAATTTTTAGATTCCCTTACAAGTTTAATCATTTGAGTCATAAAAGCTACGAAGAAATGTTTCACAATGAGATAATTTTTTTATTTCGCTTTTTGCCCCCCTTTTCCCCATGATTAGTGCAATGCCCCCCATTAAATACCCATTCTAAAAAATCGAACTCTAACTTAAGATTTTTTACCTAATTTTCATCATATTGGCATAGACAATTCACACGAGAATTTACACATATAGAATCCTCATTCATATCCATATTTTCCAACAATAGTAAAATCACCCCCAAACTAATCTAAATTTGGTCAATGGATATATATTGTAGTAATTTTTAGGTTTAGCATCTAAGTTTTACTATTTCAATCTACTAAGCATATGAATCAACCCATTATTTTATAATGCTAAACTTAATTCATGCACACAAATAGTATCAAGTTTTACATGGATAAGAATCAATTAATTTAAGTATGTAACATATCCACAATTTATAAATTAATACACAATTCTAAATATATTTGCCAGCAAGGCTACCTAATCCACACAAGCATACAATAAACAAGAATTTATTTATT
>CAIGRB010168512.1:23013-33408 GCA_903798255.1 Fraxinus quadrangulata
TATATATAATAAAGAAATAGAAACACACAATCACATAAGAATAATAAAACTAAAAATTCAATATTTTTTCACATCCAAACTTAAAGTAGATATTATCCTCAATGTTTTAAAATCTAGTATAGCACATATAGGGGTGGATAAGAAAGGAAGAAAGTACTCCCCAGCTTTTCATATTTTAGGTGGCTTGTTAGATTAATTCATTTCTTCTTTTCTAAGTTACCTCTTGTTTGATATCCATGTACTTTTGAAAATTAAAGAAGACAAATATAAGAGTAAAAAGACACTTTAAAAGCAATAATGTGGTGTATATGATAATCAGATTTTTTACGTCCCTAGAGCTTTGAAAAATGTGCCACATATCTTTCCTACCGTTTTTGACTCAGATATATGATTTTCTTTTAATAAGCTTAATATCAATATGATGAACCTCTTATTGAAATAGAAATATGCCTAAAACTAATGCACCTTAATAGACTATGTGCAATGTAAATACAAAAAGCATATTAAATAAAAGGGTAAGAAATTGGGTTACCTTCCAATAAACGTTTAATTTAAAGTCTTTAGCTAGACTTTTGCACAAGTGCTTCGTGGCACTTTGAATATGTCTTTGGAGCTATTGCTCAAGTTGCTCAATTTGACTTTGTTTCATATTTCACAAGTCCTCCAAAATAGTACTTTGCCCTTGTCAATACGGTAGACTTGCCTAAATTACCTAATTTGAACTCAATTAAGAATACTTCAATTTCCTCATCAACTATAATCACAAAATCAATGAATTGGAGGTTTGCATGCTAATTCCATCTTCTTTGAATGTCACTAATTCATTTGGCTCATTTGTGATTAATTTATTCATTTCTACATATTCTTCTTCTTTAGTTGGTTTATCAGGTTGAATAATGAAGAGATTCTCCATTGACATGTTATTTAACTCATCTGAAATTGCTTGATCTTCAATTCTTTTATATTTTTGCATGATGTCTCCCTTAACTGTTTCATCATCATCATCTTGTTCATATGGATCATCAAATATTGCTTTCCTTCATTGTTCTAGAGTCTCCAATAACAAGCATTTTTTTATAAGACGCAATGCCCCCACAATATTCACAAGTTAATTTAATCTCCTCATAAACAATATATTTTATATTTAGTCCCTTCGGAAAGCCATCCTTATCAAATACAATAGGTTGATTGTATCCCCACTTTTTAAGTTCTTGTCTGAAGAGAAATTCTCCAAAGAGCATGTTACCTTCATTTAAGTCGGGATCAATTATTGTAAATTTTTGACCTCTTACTTGTTTTTATTCATTGTCAATGGAGCAAAGAAAAACAAGTAGATCAATTGAAGAAAAAAAATAAATGAAAAGCAAGAAATAATTAAAACAAATATTAAATAGAAATGGTCTTTGGCAAAGACGCCAAAAATTTATTGTCGATTTTTATATCCCGCAAGTATACGGATCGTAACAAGTAATATAGTGGATATCGTTCCCACGAGAACTACTATCTAACAATTAGCTAAATTATTCCCAACTTTAATTTGATAAAAAAAAATAAATTTTGTGATTGATGTCTAAATTACTTTAACTAAACTAAATTAATCTAACGTACACAATTTATCGAATTTGAATTTTAAAAGAATGAATGTGGGTGCTAGGACTTCAAATTTTATTTATGGATCCTTTTAATTCACCAATCAAGATTCATTACTATTATAGTGTTTGGTTGAATTCTTTTAAAGTATTCAATTTACCCCGCTCGAATTCTCATTGATTCTATTTAATTAATTCAATTCCATATCTCTATGTGAATCAACCTTAGTTAAACGAAATATTAGTTCTAAAAATTCATCTAATAACCACATTAATTAGTATATGTATCTCTACAAGTTATACTAAATTACTGAATTTTACTATGTGGTCTAAATTTAAAACTTACATCTCGATTTGTAATATTTTCAAAAAAATCATTGAATAATTGGAAAATGAATTCAAAACATTAAATTCATGAATAAAATCAATACATATGCATTTAAAGAACTAGAATCTTGAATAAAAGAGATAAATGGTCACACATAGATTACATTGGTCGCCCTAACTATAAATTTAGGTATTCATAGTAATGAAGGAAAAATGAAAAGTATAGAGTTTATAACTATGTTTTGAAATCTTGATCATGGAAACAACTGAATCTTGCACCAAGAATATTCTTCAACTTCAAAAGTCTTCAAACCCTAGCTTTTACTCTTTGATCTTGATGACTGTGTTTTTCTCTCCCCTAAATTGTGTGGAACTAAAGTTGTATTTATGTCTTCTTTGAGGGGTTAATACCCTAAATAGTCAGTGAACTTTGTCAAAAGTTCTCAATGGGTTATCGAACTTCAAAACTTTCCTAAATAGTCACAGAACTTTGTAAAAAGTTCCTAGGGAGTCACTGAACTACAAAATTTCCCCAAATAGTCACCAAACTTTTCCAAAACGTCCCTAGATAGTCACTCAACTTTGCAAAAAGTTCCTAGGAAGTCACTGAACCATTAATGTATGGGGTCCCAATTTGCAAAGTTCGGTGATCTCATAGAAAGTTTTGGCAAAATTTAGTGACTATTTAGGGAAGTTTTGAAGTTAAGTGATCTCCTAGGAACTTTTTGCAAAGTATAGTGACTACTTAGGGAAGTTTTGAAATTTGGTGACCTCTTGGGAACTTTTGGCAAATTTTAGTAACTATTTAGGGTATTAACTCCTTCTTTGAGTCTTGGACGAGTTTAAGTTGAATTGTGATTTTAAAAAGATGAATTGTACTTAAAAACTGTATTTTTAGCGGCGGGTAGTACATGGCACCTAGGCGCCACAAATCTGGTATTTTTCCTAAGAGTAGGCGTCCACTTGTGCCACCCGTAGCTCGCACTTTGAGCCTTCTTCAGTTTTTTTGTTGTAACTTTTTCTTCCGATATCCAATTTAGGCGATTCAAATTGGGTTGTAAAGATAACTTAAAGGAATACAATTTTAGCAGAGGTAGTTATTTTCCAATTCGAATGTTTATTAGGCCAAAAATGAGTCTCAATCTCCGGCTGAAAATCTGGAACATTTTTGTGCAATTGAAGATTGATTTGTGAAAATATTTTGGTCATATATCACTCATTTTGACTTCTAATTGCATCCAATTGATCCCTAGTATTCTCGAATCTTTATCATGAGTTTCGGTACAACTTTTTATTATTTACACTTTTTTCCCAAATTTTGGATCTTGCCTCTTTTTCTCTAATTTTCTCTTTTTTCTTTTGAATCCACTCACTTTCATCGTTTCACCTAATAAACGAAATATGAAATAAATTAGGATATAATTGTTCAAAAGAACTATTAAATATCTATATTTTTAATCCAAATAAGTATATAAAATACACTTATCACTGGCTTCATTCTCACATCAATATTATACTTTTTAGATGACAAAAGGGATCTCTCGTGACCACGTCTTCGAAAATTCCCCTCTTATAACTCCTCAATCTCTTGCTTCAACTGTAATTCACCAATATCAATCAAAGCAAATTTCAAAAGGTCACGTTCAAACTAGATTTTTCAGGGTTTTAATCTACATTATCAGTAGTAAGATGCAGTATAGTGAGCACTAAGCGCGATAGAGGGATACTGGCTAGGTATAATGAGAGTGGCAACGAGTCTATAAATTGAGGTCATTTTAAAGGATGTGTAATGTCGTGTTTGTTAATTTTCAACACAAAGTTTATTTTGCCGGAGATGACTGCTAGAGTTATGGTGTCGGGATTGGAGTGGCGATAGAGGGGTGACAGATTCCGAAGAAGATGACCGGAGGTGTTTGTTTTGTTTTGTTATTTATTTATTTATTTTTTGAGTTATGCTGATTAGGACTCCAAAGGTGATTTGGCATGTGTTTAACTGCTTTAAACGTCACATCAAAATTCTGTCCACTACGTTAGAACTACATTTTTTAGGGTGATGAATGGATTGTACATGAAAAAAGTTCAGTAAGTAAGTTGTAGCAGTTTAAAGTTCAATGAATAGTCTGTGACTATAATATAAGTTGAGTAATTTTTAAAACATTTCACTCATATTTTCTTGTTAATAATAGTAAGTATATGGTATGTAATCCATTTGAGTTATCATCTTTGCTTTAGATTTTCTTTTACTTATAACAAGTAAGTGGATACAAAATAAATATTAAATTAAGTTCTAAATGAAATTTGAGCGGAAGACAAAATGTTAACCTCATTTTTATTCATTAATCAAATCTACCTTCATTACAAAAGACTAAGGGCGTGTTTGAGCTCCATTTTTTTAAATGCATTTTGTAATAGTCTTATGACGAAAAATATATGATTAAAAAATAAGAAAGTTTTTTGAATTTACGTGTAATATTATTTTATTAAAGAATGTATGGTTGAAATGAGATCAAATCACTATTTAAGAATACATTTTGATGGAAAAAGGGGCTCAAGCAATGACTAAATTAATTTGGGATTTAGAATATTACAAAATATGATTAATAGCAGAAAATCGCCCCAGAAATTTTTCTATGTGCGATATATCCATACCTATTGAAAATCGTAGAAAACTTCCTTTTTAAAACCTTTGGTTCAAAATATCCCCCGCAGTCAAAATTCGTTAGTTTAACCGTTAGAAACAATAACAAAATTCCAAAATTATAATAGAATAATTGCAATACCTAAACTTTTTACTTTTTTGCAAATTATACTCAATTTTTTATATGTACCACCCACAATTCCAAACATTTATAACTTTATTTTCCACCCCAACCCACTTCATCCTCTTCCCAACCCAACCCACCTCATCCTACCCCACCCCACTTCATCTTCTTAAAAAATTATAGGGAAACTCAACGAGATTAGAGAGAGAAGCTCTCAATTTTAAAGTGTCAAGTATTGAAGATTCTTGTACCTTTGAAGTGTTGAAATCTGCCAGTACTTGCCATTGTTTGTTTCTTGTTCTTTGTTTGGATTTTTACCTTCCTCTACTTGGTAAAATTGAACTAAGATAACAAATATTTGGTTTTGCTCTTGGTGGTTCGTCGAATTCTTGCATCTCCGATCCGTCTTCCGCTGTCAGATCCAAGGTTTGTAGTCTCATTTCCCTCTAAACGTGAAGATTGTTATAAATTTCTGTTTGGCCTAGATCTCTACTTGTGCCCCTTCTTCTCTCGCTTAACCTTTTGACCTTTTTCAGAATGGCTTTAATTATGTCTCTTTCATCGCCTATATCCACTTATAGACTAACGATAACAATTTATAGAATTTTTACGTTATTTTCATCTCTGGCGAGATACCTTATTTTTTACTATTGTGTATAATACATAACATTGCCATCGGGTTTTCGATGGTCATGCCGAATTTTTGAAAACAGGGGAGAGAACTCAATCAGAAAGGGCTCCCATCTACATGAAGTGAAGATGGCAGGAAGATCGGGTGAAAGATCAGACATGATGAGCTCACGTTCTACCAAAAGAGGTCGTAATGAAAATTGAGTCCCAACGACATCCTAAACAGTAATAGATATGAACCTAGACCTACTATAGAAAGTTAACGCACCAAATGTCTATGCAGTAGTCCTTGCTCTCTTATGCGGTATCTATGATAATTGTGCAATACAAACACATCAATAGATACAACTAAAGATATTGTAGCTCTTTAAACAACAAACTAATGATATGTATAAATGGACGCGAAATGAAGCACACATGTCATAGGCGAAAAACTAAACGATTCAAGAACGAAGGTGCCATGGTGCCTTGATGCATGGGTGACGTGATGGATTGATGTCGTGACGCGATGCCGTGACGTCGTGTGACGGAGGGTAATCGTCTTTGACAATTTATCAACGCCAAATTCAATGAAACCCAAGGCAAAAATGCAATGTGATTACATAGACGAACTCATGAGAGCGTGCTCAACATATGTGATCAAATATGCGAAAAATAAATGAACAACAATATGGAAAAGACACAATATCAAACATGTGGCGTGCAGGTTGAATGCAAGACATTCAAAATTCAATTCAATCCATCCACAACCTCAACAACCATAGCAATCACCAACCTATCAATCCAACATCTAAACTCATCCCATACTCCATCAAAAAAACAAGGCCAACCATAGAAGAAATCCCAAAAACACAAAGAACCCTAAGTTGAAAATGTCACCATTCAAAATCGAATTTTTTTGACATGAGGGTACATGATAAACTTCTAAATATGCATAATAGGTTAATGAATTGAAGTAAGAATCGACAAAAAATAAAAACCCCAAAGTAATGCGAAAAAATAAAAATTAGAGATTTTTAAATATACCTTCAAAATTAGGGAAACATGGATGAATAAGTGAAATTGTGCTACAAAATGTGGATGTACGACATCAATGAGTGAAGGAATGCAATGAATTTGAGATGGATTTAAGGATTTTAAAGAGAAAATCGCGAGAGGGGCGATGAAAATACAAAAACTAACTTCTAGGAATAAACGTTAAAATTCAAAAAAAGGCTTGTCGCTCGAGCGAGAGGTGAGCACTAAGCGAGCGAAAATGCCAATGCTTTTATCGCTCGAGCAACGTCTCAGCGAGAAACGAGAGAAAACACGTTGTCAAAAATAACACCTTATTTTTGAACATTTCAAAATATAGTCCTTTTCTTAATATCAAAAACTCTGACATATAAGTGAACTCAAAAAATGCAAATGATTACAAATAAGGCATTATAAATAAAATAAATTTCCCTCACACCCAAATCAAGTTTAAACGGAGTATAGTGTATAAGTGACTCATGTGTTTTAAGTGCCACTATTTTTTTGTGAACAAGTCTCCAAACTTAAATTTGTGAGAAATGATTTGCTAATATCACTACGGAGCGAGTATTTTCCTCAAGTAATGAAATTCAAACCCACTAGGACCTATTGAACAATGCAGCTCTTATTTTCATACAATTTTTTTTTTCATTTCTTGTGCTGAAGTAAAGCATATATAATAATTAAAAAAATTATTGTTGACATCTTATGTGCAGACTCTTTTTCATTAAGCTTCTACACAACTCCTGTAACAAGTTTTGGGTCGATGACTCCAAGTCAGTTGATTATAGAGTATCAGGTTTTGAAAAACCTCGCAGGCTTAATGTCTCGAGTCAAATAGGCTTCGAAAAGAATATAAGATAAATCATTTTTTTAATTTAAATTTAAGGGAATCTGTGAGCTTATGTCAACTAGTTAACGGTCAATTCATGTACAAGGTCACCTCATCAACAGCTGACTGCCATCCCAAATCTCATACACGGTCAAGACTCACTCATAAGATCATAGTGCGTGCTGTGCAGATGAGACATGAATAAACCTATATTCAGTATTTCACATTAAAGAGGTACACAGACGATCTTACTTTTAAGAGCACCAAAAGCAACATAGCAGTTCAATTTTTCTTCATACCTAGAGAGATCACTTTTCTTAACATAAACCTTCTTAGCCACTGAGGTAATCCTGGTCAACTGAGTCATTATCTCAGTTAAGTGGCTAATCTGATTGGTAAGAAAGTTAAATTTGCTAGAGATATCCAGGCTCCTACCTCTATTCACGAGTTCATGACACCTAGGCATTGTGTGTCCTAGCATACCACAATTGTGTCACATAAGAATAAACATAGGTTCAAAACTACATGATTTCTGGGTCGGTTGGTCCTACGTTGTCTAGTAGGCTTCCGTTCTAAGACACCCTTACCCTTGGATTCAAGATTAGCACCATTCCTAAGTCTGTTAGTGACTGGGACAAAAATGGTTTTGGATGTATTAACAGTATTATTATCAGAGTATATTCTAGACCTTGCCTATTTCCAATTGACTTGTCCATTCCTAAGAGAGTATTAAGTTTCTGAGTGCCACTTAAGAAGGAATGGAGTTGAGTATTGAATTTTTCTAGGTCGCTTGTTAGCGTTTTAATTTTGGCATCTAAGTTCTCATTAACAAGTCTTAACTCACTAAAACTTTTGGTAGAATCCTGAAGGTCAGCTATGAATCTCTCTCTTTCTAACTTAAGTTTATTAACCTTCTTCAATACGACTTTATTTACCTTCTTTATCCTAAGACTCTCTTCAAATAATGGATGATAGGCCTTATGAATTTTTGAATCATCCTCAGATTCTTCCCCATAATCCTCACGACATTCCACATCATCAACCTCTCACTATCCTTATCTCAATCATTCTTAACTATGGATACAAATTCCATATGGTCCCTTTCATCCTCACTATTAGATGACTCATTCTGGTCACTTGAATTGGATTCATCATCAGTTAGTGACATTGCCATTGCCTTACAATTTCATTTATTTAGGTTCTTCTTATAGCTAAGGCATTCATGACATCTAACTGACTGAGATTTTTTACTAGAACTCCTAGAGTTATTCTTATCACGTTTGTCTTTCCTGAATTTACTAGTGGCACTCTTCTTTTTCTCTTCAGTTTTTTCTTATTCATAAGAGCTTTTCGGAATTTCTTAACAAAATAAGCTATCTCATCATCTCTAAGGGTCTTTGTATTAGTAGAGTTATGTTATTTTTCTTTAATGGTATTCAAGGCTATGGACTTATTCTTCTTCGATTGAGATATGGTAAGTTTGTAGGTTTGTAAGGATCCTACAAGTTCCTCTATCGTAACTTTATTTAAGTCCATACTTTCTTCAATTGCAGTAGTCTTAGGTCTAAACCTTTTAGGTAAGGATCTAAGGACTTTTCGAACAATTTTAGATTCAGAATTTTTTTTTTTTTAAAATTGAGTTCACTATGTAATTTAACTTCACGTAGAAATCATCGAACAATTCATCATCCTTCATTTGTCAACATCTGCAATTTAAATTTTTTTACAGTTTTGGCTCCCTCATGTGTGGTTTCTAAGATATTCCACTCCTCGTTCTCCAACAACCGGAACTTCGGTTACCTTTTTCGATCTTCAGAACTCTGACAGATGTTATACAAGTATGTGTTTGGTTTATGTGAAGTTAATGTTTTTCAATGCTACGAAGAAATCAAAAAGAAGGTTGAACTATTAGAATGATATGTAGGAAGTAATATAAACTCTAACAAATATTATAGAAGTATGTGTTTTGGTGGTTGGTTTATATAAAGTTGATGTTTTTCAATGCTATGAAGAAATCAAAATGAATGTTGAACTAATTGTATGATATGTAGGAAGTAATCTCTTGTGTCTCTTAATGTTCAACACCCATTTTTCGAATGGAAGCATGGATGTATATATATATAGTGTAGAGGTTTTAGGTAGTATAGGCCCGATAAAAATCTTGAAAAACCTGAATTAGGTTTTTTTGGGATACACTGTTACTCGAATGATAGCTCATCAACAGGTGAGCGATGGTGTTTGGCTCAAGTGAGGTCCAACCGACAGACGAATGATGCAACTTCTGTTTTTACCGCTTGAGCGTATCACCCGGCGAAATTGCGGCAACTCTTTTCTCCTCATTTCATACTCGAACTCTATGACTTTTAACTCACCTATACAACTTACCACTTGACACTTTGATTTTTTAAAAATGCTTTTTCAACAATAATTTTGTCAAAAGATTGCCAACATCTTTAAAACCTAACATATACTACAGAGAAAAGAATAAAAAATATCTAAAGCAAAATCTATTCTATACAAATATACAATACACCAGAAATGCGGCTTCACGTAGCAACTATGCAACCAATTTTTCTTCTATCTTTATTCTAGAATACCTGTTTCCTCTATTCTTGAGAATTCTCAACTTGTTGACCTGTCAAGGGCAGCTGTGTGTACTCTTCTCCAATTTCTTTCTATCAAGCTCAGCTGATCTTCCGTCCAACTGGGCAGCTTCATCTTCATTCTTCAATATTCTTCATCTCTGTCAAGTGCACTTGTTTTTTGGGTGCCTCAATGACATTTGTTAAGTTATCTACAAACTTTTCTGTCTTCCAAACTTTGTTTCCTATTACATAAGAAATTCTATCCGACAGATTTTTTCTGAGTAGTAATTAATTTGTAGCACTCGCTTGTAGTTACACAAGATAAGCACGCCACAAGTACACAAGCAAGAAATTAAGAACAATTCATATCAATATCCTAAAAAATAACTCCAACGCAGTTGACAAATCAATTTCCATCTAATCATTGTGAAACAGACTACTCCAGTGAAATCAGATCCTTAAATCACGAGTCTCTTTCTTTTTATGAAGTCATTCACTTGTAATCCGTCAAGAGACTATGAATCTCCATGCAAACTTTTTTGTACCTTCTAGTATTTTGAATTTTTTTTTTTTTTGATTTTAGGAAGCGGGGGAAATTGCAGTAGGTATGAAATACACGTCCTTGAAACCCTCCTTGCCGGTTTTTACTTCTTTAA
>CAIGRB010168512.1:39879-52504 GCA_903798255.1 Fraxinus quadrangulata
TATGGAATCTTCCAGTGAGTCTCCAATGTTTTGTTCCATTACAAAATATTCACGCATTCATTAAGTGTCACCACACTTTAGCTTGTGAGATCGGCTACTTACTTTACAAGTAAGAAATTACACACGTGATGGTCTATTCGTAATAACGATATCTGTATCTTTTTATTACATACGACCACAAACGATTTAAGATTAAGTTAAATGTTATTTGTATTTCACAATCACAACTCTTTGTGATTAACAAATCACCAAAACTTGAATCTACAGATTCTATTATTTAATTTATTAGAATATTAATTCAATTAAATAATAGATCTTGCCAAAATTATGCATCGATTATATATATGAGAAGTGCTTATGTCCAAAGTTGATTGGACCTAGGGCATAACACTTACAATTTTATCATGTGAATGAGTGGTTTAAAATGAGTATATAAAAAAGAGTTTTTAAATAATAGTATCAAACAGAGGCTTACTCTATATTCTCTAAAACTTGGTCAAACGAAAGTTCAAAATCTAGTGAAATTGTAGCAAAAGATTGTAGTTTGTGCTCGAAAATTCGGTCAAACAAAAGTTAAAATCTTGTAAAATCGTAGCATAAGATTGTCCAATATTATAATATTAAATTCTCTTGTGCTCAGAAATTTGGCCAAAGAATAGGTCAAATCATATGAAACTAGCGTAAGATTGTCCAATATTGTAGTTGTTGGGTTTTGTGACCCAAATTCGGTCCAAATTGGGTCTAGGGTTTTACGTTGTGAAGTATTGGGCTTGGAAATGACAAAGTAAGGTCCAAGAAGGAAAAAAAGGTGGATTAATTGCGCTGGATGGACGCCCACTATTAGCTCGAGCGATAGGAGTAAAACTAGAACAGAGAGTTCGTCGCCCTCCTGTCGCTGAGCTGTATCTCGCTTCTCGCTCAAGCGACGGGCTACGGATTTTTCCATTCTTTTTCCATTTTATGTGACTTTTAACGTAGTTTTCTTATTTTAGGTTAATTCTAGGGTTTGGACACGTCTCCTATAAATAGTAGACTCTTCATTTAGTTTATATAGGTAGAAAAGACATAAGTTGTATTTTCTCTCCATTGGTTGTTATTAATAAAATATTTGGTTCCTCAGTTAATTTTATCTTCTTATTTGTTTTCTTATAAATCTTATTCTTGTTTATTAGTTTGTGCGATCTATACTTCATATGGCACCATATCGCCTCCTTGAATTCCTAACAAGTGGTATCAGAGTCAAGGTTCAGCAGTTTCGCAGGGCAATGATTTGATTGTTTGAGATTTTTTGTTATCGATGGCTACCATGAAATATGATATTTTGTTGTTGGATCGGAGTACAAGATTTTTGTTCTGGTAAGTGAAGATGATTGCTATATTAGCGCAGATGGATTTGGATGTTACTTTGTTAGGATTTGATAGAATTTCCACAACTTGGAAAACAGAGGAGAAGCAACAGAAGGATCGCAATGCATTTTCACAGATTCATCTTCATCTATCTAACAACATTCTTCAGGATGTCTTGAAGGAAAAGACAACAGCTACATTGTGGTTGAAACTAAAGCAATTGTGCATGACTAAAAGCCTGACCAGCAAATTATATCTGAAGTAGAGGTTTTATTCTCATTGTATGGTACAAGGCCAATCACTAGAAGATCATCTGGCTATGTTGTAAAGATCATCGATGCTCTAGAGACGTTAGAGGTAAAATATGATGAGGAAAACTTAGCCTTAATTCAGTCGTGCTCGTTGCTTGGTTTGTTTTCATCGTTTAGGGACACGATTCTGTATAGTCATTACACACTCACCATTGAAGACGTGTATGATGCCTTGTTCTCAAAGGAGAAGATGAAGCATTTGGTTGGAGCTGGTTCTAGAGATGAGGAAGCTCTTGTGGTTTATAGTGATTGGCGAAGAGGCAAGTCGATAGTAGATTTCAGTAACAGGGTCTGATTTTAGTGCAAGAAGAAATGACACATCAAGAGGGATTGCTAGAAGTTGCAGGGTAAGGATAATTCAGCTGCAAATCATGGAAAGCAATCAGNTAGAATCCAAGCCTGACGAGGAGTGAATTTTGTATACAACTTATGCATTTTGTATGAGTCCCAATCGGGATTTGTTTGAATCATATGAATGGTGATGCAAGCTGTCGTTGTCATGGGAAACAACGAATCTTGTCGGGTAGCTGGTATTGGAAGAGTTAGATTGAAGTTGGTGGATGAAACAATCAGAACACTTGGCTATGTTCAACATAATCCAGATTTGAAAAAGAACATCATCTCGCTGAGTACCCTATATTCGAAAGGGTACACATTTTCTGGATCAGGTGGAGTATTGAAGTTTCGAAAAGGTGTCCGTGTTGTATTGGAAGGACGGAGAAAGTCCCAGTTATACATCTTGCAAAGTTGGGCAGAATCAATGAAGAGAGATCAGCACAGGTTTGGTACCATGGTGGATATATATTTTGGTACAGTACCGTTGAGAATTGGCTCTGTGTCTATTTTGGAGAATACTACTCTGTCGAGTTTGAAGGATATGGGTAATTCCGCTTTATCACCAAAGTCTGCGGTTCCATTGTATTCAACGGTTAGTGAAAGACCCATTAGAAATAGGTACGGGGATAGTGATCTGAATGTGCATGCTTTTGGAGTTGTTGAAGGTGATGAGTCTAGCCAGGGGCCTTCAGTTAAAACATTTAGTGGTGATTCTGCTATAGGGTGTGCTTCGACCCTATTTGGTAAATTTTGAATTCGTTGTGAATTTTGGGAACCCAGGGGTTGGAGTCATTAGTATCCGTGTTTGGATATGGTGGAAAAGGAAAAATATTTTCGAGTGTTGGAGAGGTTTGGTTTAGGTTGAAGAGTTCAGTGGGTTTTCATTGTAGTCGGACTTATTTTCAGGGGGAGAAATTTGGAGCTTCGTTCCTTGCACTAGAATTTGTGTCAGGGTGGAGATTATTGGGTTTTGTGACCCAAATTCGATCCAAATTGGGTCTAGGGCTTCCCGTTGTGGAATATTGGGCGTGAAAATGACAAAATAGGGTCTAAGAAGGAAAAACGGTGGATTGACCGTACTGGACGGACGCCCGTTTATAGCTCTAGCGATATGAGCAAAACTGGAACAGATAGTTCATCGCTCAGTTTTACGTGATTTTTAACCTAGTTTTCATATTGTAGGTTAATTATAGGGTTTGGACATGTCTCCTACAAATTGTAGACTCTTCATTCAGTTTAAATAGGTAGAAAAGGCAAAAGTTGTATTTTCTCTCAATTGGTTGTTATTAATAAATTATTCTATTCCTGTACCAATTTCATCTTCTTATTTATTTTCTTTTAAATCTTTTTCTTGTTTATTAGTTTGTGCGGTTTACACTTCATATTGTGCCATATCGCCTCCTCGAATTCCTAACAGTAGTGTTTATTGTCATGCTCTGAAATTAGGACAAATAAAAGTTCAAATCTTGTGAAAGCATATGATAAGATTGTCCAGTACTGCGACATCCATTCTCTAGTTCTCTCAAATTCATCAATTTGAAGTCCACATTGTTTGATTTTATTCCTCATTCAATTGAAGTAAAAAAATAACTATGCTCATCAGTTATTTCTATGTTTCAATTCACAAAGAAAATTGATATATGACTATCTTACCGTGTTGCATTTAATCTGCATCTCTGGTTATGTAGTATTGTGCACAAGATAAGCATGTCGCCAGCACAAAAATTACATTCACAATATGTAACATTTCAAAATGCAATTTAACATTCAATAGAGCTATAAAGAAAAGGTAATATGTGTTTTTGACTCATTAAGATTACACTACTTCATTGACTATGGAAATAACTTCATTTATGATGTGATTTAAATGCTAAAAATAATTATCGACAAATATTCAAATCCCAATAAATGGAACGTAAACCAAATCACCGGTGTGGAAATGGGATCATGAAATACATTTTCATTATGATCCACAAGCTTGTCCTTCTCTGTGATTAACTAGATAAGAAAGTTTTTAGTCTCCTTAAATTTATTCTCTACCTTAGTAGTAAGTGCATTTTCCTTGCCTCACGACATTTGTTAAATTACTTACAAGCTTTTTTCGCTTCCATCTATTCACATGTTTTTTGTTTATGTGAAACTCATGTAATAATGTAAAGTTAGGCTAGTTTGGACCTACTACAAGTTAAAGTATTGTCAAATATTGTTTAGTGGTAGTATGTAGTATGGTTGTTGGTAGAAAGTACTTTTGAATTGTATCAAATCATAGCTATATATTCAGCCGGGAAAACTATTGAACATGTATGAAAAGATTTCTCTATTTTCTCCTCTCCTATTTTTTTAATATCCTACAGTTGTATTAGAGCGGAAAGTTGATCTTTGAAGAAAAAGGAAAGGTAGTGAGATAAAATTTCTGAGAGAAAACAAGTGAGGAAACCTTTCACCAAAAGGCCTTTCACCATATCAGCAAGAAGATTACCTCAAGTGGTTTTTTTGCTCCTTTAACCTCAGTATTTAAAGGTGAGAACTATGATTTTTAGGCTGCGAAGATGAAGGCATATCAGAACGCCTATGACCTGTGGAAAATCATAGAATCTGGAGCAGATCCACCACCTCTTAGAGCAAATCCAAATAATGCTCAACTGAAGCAACATAGTGAGGTGGTTGCAAAGAAGTTCAAGGCTTTGTTTTGCATCCAAGCAGCCATCTCCGATGCAATTTTTACTGGGACTATCACATGTGAAGCAACAAAGGAAGCCTGGGACAGATTGCAGGAGGAGTTTAGGGGAAATGCAAGGACAAGGCGAATGTAAGTTCTCAATCTTAGAAAGGAGTATGAAACACTAAAGAGGAAAGAGACTGAGACTGTTAATGACTTCTCAGATAGGTTGATGAAAGTGGTGAACAAAATAAGGTTGTTAGGAGATGAACTACCTGATAAACGAGTGGTAGAAAAGGTTCTTATCAGTTTGCTTGAGAAATTTGAGGCAAAAATCTCTTCACTTGAAGATTCCAGATATATGTCTGCTATTACCTTATCTGAGCTCATAAATGCTTTGCAAGTAACTGAGCAAAGGAGGTTGTTTAGACAGGAAGAACGGGTTGAAGGAGCCCTGTTTGCCAAATGAAAGTATAAAGCTAAAACAAGCTTTGGTGTGAAAAAGTATCAACTAGAAAAAAAATAGGGGTGAAGGCAGCAAAACTGAAGGCAACAATGAAGGTTATCCACCCTGTTCTCAATGCAAGAAAATCGGCCATTCTCCCAAATGGTGTTGGTATAGGCCAGGAGTTTAATGTAGAGTATGTAAACAATTTGGACATATTCAAAAAGTGTGTAAAAACTAGAAGGAGAAGCAGGATTCGCAGTAGGCTCAAGTGGCAGAAATTCATCGGCGGGAGAAGCATTTGTTCATAGCAATAAATGAAAGAGCCTGCAGCAGTTGAAATGTGGCTATTGGATAGTGGAGGTACTCACCATATGACCTCAAACTCCAGAATTTTTGTAAAGCTAGATGAAAGCTATACATCAAAGGTTAAAGTGGGTAATGGAGAGTTTGTAGAGGTGAAAGGAGTTGATGACATTTCAGTATAGACATTGACATGTACTAAATATATTCCTGATGTTTTATATGTTCAAAATATCGATCAAAACTTGATAAGTGTTGGTCAATTGATTGAAAAAGATTATACTTTGGTATTTAAAGACAAGAGATGCACTATATTTGATCCAAAAAATCAAGAAGTGATGACCATTGGCATGAGGAATAGAAGCTTCCCTTTAGAATGGAAAAATGTAGGTGATCAGGCACTTACAAACACTGTCATTGAGTCTTCACTATGGTATAAAAAGATTTGGACATGCTAACTACACATTACTTAAACAGTTACATGATTTGAAGTTGGTTGAAAACTTGACTGAAATCAGTAAGGATGATGGATGTGTATGTGAAATCTGTTAATTGGGAAAGCAAACTAGGTTGCAATTTTTTAAAAATCAGTCTAGAAGGTTCAAACAAGCTGCAACTTATCCATTCAGATGTATGTGGTCCAATGAGAACCCCTACTTTAAATGGTAGTAAGTATTTTGTACTTTTTATTGCTAATTTAACAAGGATATGTTGGGTATATTTTCTGAGACAGAAGTCTGAAGGTGCTGGTGTATTTCAAAGGTTCAAGAACTTGGTTGAAAATGAAAGTAACTCCAGAATAAAGGCTGTAAGAACAGACAACGGAATAGAATATTGCTGCAGCCAATTTGATAAATTCTGTGAAGATATGGGAATACAACATCAGCTGACTATTCCATATTCCCCAGTATAATGATGTTTGTGAAAGGAAGAATAGAACGATTATGGAGATGGCTAGATGTCTGATGTTGGAGAGAAAGGTGCCTAAAGATTTTTGGGCTGAGGCTGTAAATACTTGAGTTTATTTACTTAATAGGTTACCTACTAAATCCTTAGACAAAAAGACACCATTTGAGGCCTAGTATTAAATGAAACTAGATGTCTCTCATCTAAAAGTTTTTGGAAGCATTCGTTATACCCATATACCTGATGTCAAGAGGGATAAATTAAGCCAAAAAGCTGAGGTTGGAGTGCTAATTGGTTATTGCAGTAATGTCAAAGGTTATAGAGTATTCAATCCTCATTGCTAGAAGATAATCTCTAGCAGGGATATCAAGGTAGATGAATAAGTTTTATGGAATTGGGAATCATTTGCAGGCAATCAACCTTAGGTTCCAAATGCTATTCCTCAAGCAGTTGAAACTGATGTCAATGAAGAAGAAGAAGAATCTGATATTGATTCAGATTTAGAAAATGAAGTACTGAGGACTAGACCATTAGCTGATGTGTATGCCAGATATAATTAAGCTCAACTAGAGCCTTCAAATTTTGCAGAAGAAGAGAATTCTGAAGAATGGATGGCTTCAATGAAGGAGGAGCTAAATATGATTGAGAATAATGAAACTTAGGTGAAAGTTGACAAGCTAAAATATAAGAATGTGATAGGAGTCAAATGGGTATACAAAACTAAATTGAACTCTGATGGTTCAATCAACAGGTTGAAAGCCAGGCTAGTAGTGAAGGGATATGCTCAACAATTTGGCATTGACTTCACAGATACTTTTGAACCAGTAGCAAGATATGAACCAATCAGATTACTATTTGTTATTGCTGCTCAAGGAGGTTGGAAAATTCATCAGTTGGATGTTAAGTCAGCCTTCTTCAATGGCTACTTAAATGAGGAGATATTTGTTGAACAACCTGATGGTTTTCTAGTGGCTGGAGCAGAGGATAAGGTCTATCTATTGAAGAAGGCTTTGTATGGCTTGAAGCAGGCTCCAAGAGCCTGGTACAGCAGAATAGATGAGCATTTGAGCTGCCTTGGTTTCAGTAAAAGTGTTAATGAGCAAACACTCTATATCAAGCATTTGGAGGAAGAAGTGATTGTTATTTCTTTGTATGTTGATGATCTTCTAATAATAGGCAGCAATCAAGGTTTAATTGAGCAAGTGAAAGATGAAATGAAGTAAGCATTTGAGATTACTGATCTTGGGAAAATGCAGTACTTTCTCTACATGGAAATAAATCAGTCTTAAGAAGGAATCTTTGTCTGTCAAATAAGATATGCTAAGGAGATGTTAAAGAAATTCAGCATGGAAAACTGCAAGCCAGTGAGCACTCTCTTGGTGCAAAACCTAAAATTAATGAAGGATGATGGAGGCAGAAAGACTAATGAAAAGATCTATAGAAGATTAGTAAGAAGTCTTTTTTATTTAACCATCACTAGACCTGACATTAACTTTGCTACAAATCTACTCTCCAGATTCAGACAAGAGCCAAGTGAAGTAAATTTTCAAGCTGCAAAGAGAGTACTTAGATACATTAAAGGGAATGCAGAAATGGGAATTTGGTATAGAAAGTCAGAGAATCTAAAATTGGTTGGCTATACTGATAGTGATTGGGCTGGTTTTTATGATGACATGAAAAACACCTCTGGTTATGTTTTTTATTTAGGTTCAAGCATTTTCTGCTGGAATTCAATGCAGCAAAAAACGGTTGCTCAATCAACTGCTGAGGCAGAGTATATTGCAGCTTCAGAAGCAATTAATCAATCCATCTGGTTGAGGAAAGTTTAGAAGGATCTTAACTTCAAACAAACTGATGCAATAGTCATTCATTGTGATAACCAATCAGTAGTTGCAATGATTAAAAATCTGGTGTTTCATGGTAGAACAAAACACATCAAGATTAAGTATCATGCAATTAGGCAAGCACACGAACTTTTTGAAGTGAAGTTGGTGCATTGCTATTCTACTAATCAATATGCTAGCATTTTGACAAAGCCATTACCAAAGGAAAGATTTGAAACACTAAGAAAGTGTCTTTGTGTTTCCAACAAAAGTGTCAAAGATGAGTATTGAAATTGGCCGTGCAAGCGACACTTTGGTTGTCACTTAACAAATATTTTTTGGCTACCATTTAGTCACATGTTTTTGGTTTATGTGTAACTCATGTAATGATGTAAAGTTAGGCTAGTTTGGACCTACTACAAGTTAAAGTATTGTCAAGTATTGTTTAATAGTAGTAGGTAGTATGGTTGTTGGTAGAAAGTACTTTTGAATTGTATCAAATCATAGCTATATATTCAACTGGGAAAACTATTGAACATGTATGAAAAGATTTCTTTATTTTCTCCTCTCCTATTTGTTTAAAATCCTACATTTATGTGTTATTAGACTTCTCAAAGGACATGATCATGTTGAAACAAAAACAATCTTTATGCATTTTACAACAGCACATCCTGATTGTCCCTAGTAATTCGACAGTTATTGCATGCTAGCAGGATTAAATCCTCTTTTTGTCTATTGATCCCTTAGTCCAATATCACTATCTCCTAATACACGAAGGTTGGAAACTTGGAGTTTGCACTCTGTAATTTAGTGGGAAATTTGAAAAAGCTCCAATTTTTAACATTTAACACAAATATGCACATGTGCTACAAGATTATTACCAGTTAACAATTTTTTATGTTTGGGGTTGGAAATGGAAGTGCTTCCTTGTTTAGGTATTGTAAAAGAGGGCCTCACCATGGAGAAAGCCTAGCATGTCTCGACTTGTAGTAAGAATCAAAATTTTCTCCCTATATAGTGGATAGTTGTCAGCTTGGAAACGAAGGGTGACAATGGTGATGACAGCAATAGGTGCAAAGGCCATTGAAGAAAAGCGAGAGAAAGGATAAAAATGAGCGTTAACTGTGAGCAGCTCTGATACCATAAAGAAAGATGTTACATATTATGACTCCTTAATAAGAGAGAGATAATTTTGTATTATAAATAGAACTTTTACATATATATAAAAGGAAATAAATCGTTTTACACGCATCAGTCCATTGGAGCTTGTCTTGTGATTTTTTTTTCTGCAGTCTTGTTAGTGACTCCATTCTTTGCTAGACTTTCCTTGCATCATGTGTTTTCATTGATTTGTGCAATCATGTCAATCCATTATTTGATGGACTTTCCTTGCATAGATGAGATTGTGTTGTCATCTTGCCAACTACTCCTTTCTCAGTTGGACTTTCTTTAAGTGGAGGAGATTGCATAATTGTAGTATTCCTAATATTTTGCACAATGAAAGTACTTTTTCATGAAATCAAAACTCATACCCAAGAAGAAAGCCAAATATGACACTACTCAAAGTAGCAAAAGCATAAATAAAATAACACAATTGTCTTCAATAAAAAGGTTCTTTTCTTTTTTTAGAGTTGTTTTTTAGTAATTAATTTCCATTATGCAAAATACTTGCACATACTATAAATTGGACTAAAACACAAACAAGAAAGAAAATACTGTACCACTTCAAGCTCCTCAGCCAGCTTTCTTCTCACATTTTCTTTATTAGACTCGTGTTTTAGCTAGTTCACTAACCCAGGGCTCAAGTGCTCTTTTCTTTATTAGACCAAATTTTCGTTAGAGCTAGAGTGTGTTACATGTAAGTCTCTCTCTTTCTTGCAACTCACGTGCAAAGTTGTGCATGTGTCATCACAATCCCTTGCATAAGCTAGTTGTTTGCACATATCTGGGTTGGTTGGTCCGGAAAGTCATGGGAGAGGCAGGCTAAGCGAAATAATATACAATAGAATCTTATGAATCAGGCACGGCAAAATTTCTATATCTCCTCCATCTACAAGGTGAACAACATAGCTTATAGCACAATGTCTTATTATTTTTTCCTAGGCATTGATTTTTTCTTTATAGCATCTCTCTAGTAAGAATGATTGGAGACTTCAGCAAATGATTTGAGTTCATGAGAAGATTGAACTGACATGAGGTAAGCTCAATCTTTTGGGGTAATTTTACTATTGATAAATGGGTATGGGTCCACGACAATCCTGGAACGAAATTAAAGGCATGTTCTCTTTATCATTTTCAAGCTATTTTCTGTTTTCAATTTTCCAAAACAGTGAAAATGAGTTCTCTTTCCTATTTTCGAAAACACGTTTTTGAAAACAAGTTAAAAATTTACAAAGAAAACCCAAAACAACAAATTTTTCATTTTTGGTGTTTTCAGTTATAATCAAACTAAAATTTTCAAAATGTGTTTTGGGTATTTTCAATCACCGTCAACCACCATCGCGACCCAACCACCACAGTACCATCGCGACCACCACGACCCACTATTACACCACCGCCTAAAAACCACCGTCACCATAGCTACAACAACACTACTACAACGACCGTCAGCAACACCACTACAACCACTGCCTGTAAAAACAAATTGGAAGCCACTTTTCGGCCACCTAGACCATCGGATTCCACCACCAACAACCTTGCCTCACTCTACTCTATCACTATTATGTGCTGTCAACAGCACTCAAAAGTAATATCTTAACCTCTAAAACTAATGTAGTAGTGGAAGTAAGGGTCGATCCCACGAAGAGTGTGTAATTCAATATTTTATGTTTCGTACAATGATTGAGGGTTTTTGTATGCAAAAAATTGTAAATAATACAATTAATAACAATGAAAATTAAATTAACGAAAACAATCAAAAGACTAACCTTGGTCCAAGTCAATATCCACCGTCGGAACTTTATAATTGATCATCGATGCAAGTATAAACCAACCCATATTTTGAATATTCACCGTTGAAATTAATTCATATTTCTCCTTAATTTTAGTTAGTTAAAAACCAGTGTTCTAATTAACCCTAACTATTAATTAACCCTGGACCAGCGCTCAAGATTCAATTTACACAATAGAGATATTGATGAACTAGATAATACAAATACCAGCGATTGCATTCAATCTATTTAAACATTCTTCTTAAGATTCAATAACCTCTATCGTAGAAAATCATGAAATCCTAGTGCTTCACAAGTTAAAGGAATCAAACAATTACGGATTTGATATTTAATTTAGTGATAGATTGTAACGAATAACAAATTAGTAGGCCTCTTAGCACTTAAACATAACAATCATGGAAATAAGTGCAAAAGAATATTCAATACTAAAAAACATAAATTAAACTAACAAAAACCGTTTAGATCTGACACTATGTGGTTCCGATGCTTCAATCTCCTTCGACCAAGTGTAAAAAGTTAGTTACAATCCATGAATCTATGAGTGAAATAATGAAGAATGAAGTTTGGAGGCATTTTGTACATTCTTCTCTTGTTCTAGGGTTTTAAAATATGTATTTATAGTTGTTTTCATAGGTAGTTGACTTAAATTTGGAAACTAGAATTTTCGTGTCAGGAATAAACCATGTTACCGCATGGTAGTAAGTCATGCGGTCGTATAGAACATTGAAACTGGGCTCTGAAATTCCTCGAAACACCTCTTGCGGCCGCAAAGAATTAAAGCCATGCGACCACATGGTTTTGCCTATTTTCCACCAGAAAGCTTTCAATATTTTCGTGATATCTTTCTCTCCTGATGTCCGATTGTAGTTATTCAAGATGAGTTGAAAAACTAACTCAAAGAGATACACTTTACTTCAGATATTATCTTCCAATTCAATCATTGGCCATGTGAAAAATGGGTCTCAATATGAGGCTGAAAATCGGTGCATAACTTTTCGATTGGAAAATGATGTGTGTTCATACTTTGATGATATTTCATCCCTTTGGCGTCTTCTTTCAACCTATTGACTCTTAGTATTCTCAAATCTTCATCGTTTGGTTCAACACAAATTTTGTATATTTGCACGTTAGTCCTTGAACTTTCATTTCCTTTTACTTTGGTCTATTTTCACATTTTTCTTCTAAATTATGCCATCTCCATTAAATTCCCACCTAAATCAAAATATCAGGTTAATAAGTACATTTTGGCACAAAATAATCATACGAGCGCATAAAATAAGGAGGTAAAATATGCATTTTACATTCCTATCAAATTTCTCCACACTTAGCTTTTGCTCGTCCTCGGGTAAATCTCAATTTTAATTCCCTAAAAACACCCAGGTCGTATTACTATGAACATAGAACAATTAAAAATTTTCAAAATGCATAACACATCATGAACAACATTCTCACACAACTCATAATCAATTAGCAAGCATTTTCACATAAGGTAGGGTAAACCAAACATGTTTAACCTCACGGATATAAACACTCAACTCTCATGT